>OMLM01001854.1:70256-87868 GCA_900302695.1 Helostoma temminkii | reverse complement strand
AAAAAAAAAAAAAAAAAAGACGGGCCTGTCTGCTGTAGCACACAGGTAGTGCAGCTGCCATGTAGCTCCAGTTCAGATTAGATGGAACAGGAGTCACTGTGATTAAGTACTTGTGGGGGAAGTGTTCAGATCGTTTATTTAAGTTAAAGTAAAAAAACAATATTCAATATACATGTCTCTTTTAAGTCATAATTAGCAAAGTAATAAATAACCACCAGATAAATACTGTGGAGCAAGAAGTATTTTCCTCTGATACATAGTGAAGCAGTAAATAAAAAAACAAAATAGAAAAGTACAGGTACTCCAGCACTGTACTTAAACAATCTACTGAGTTACTTTCCACCACTGTGGCTGTAATCTGTGTTTACAGTACATGAACCGATGACCTGAACCATCCAGGAAAATGTGTCAGTAAATGACACATGACAAATACAGTAAAAATATCTTCGGAGTTGTTTCCTGAAATGTAATAATTGCTCAACACAGCAAATATTGGATAATCGCTCACTGTCTTTTGAAAGCAGCGCAGCCCATCTTTTATTGTTGCGTCTTGCAGAAACAAAATGACACGGGACCACTTCAGCTGGAGGTGTTCTCTCAACACATAGCAGGCATCAGCTGTGCCAGGAGTAAGAAGACACAAGAAGAGGAGTCGCTCTGTTCCTGAGGCGTCGCAACCGTGATGCTCAACAGAGAAAGCGGCCACATTTTCAACTCCTAACCTGACTGCATGTTTTCGGTGCTCTTTAAACCACTATTTATTGCATTTTGCAACGTATGTGTGTCCAGTGACTTATTTTTGTAACTTGAAAGAATTACATTTTATGATTTTATTGTTGTCTGTAATTTCTAATCTGTGATTACAGAGTTTCTAAATCTCTTCCAGAGTTGCCACTTTTATTGTCAGTCATTCATTTGAAGCTCTAATGTGTAACACACACACACACACAAGCCACCAGGAAAAAGAAGGATTAATGCTTTGTCCTGATAACCTGATTCTTATTGATTGTTTTTTTTTATTTTTTTATTTTATTCATTCAGTCATGAGTTGGTTTCTTTCGCAGCAGCCTTTAGTTTGAGTCAGTAAACTGATGCTTAGTTTAAATGGCTCACAGCTGTTCTAAAGAAAAGCCTTGTGATTTTTTTTATATATGTGTTGAGGTTTGTGCACACACAAGAAAGAAATAGCACATTTAAATTGAAAATTAACTATGAAATCACATTATTGTTGAAAGATTTGGTTTACATGAGAATTACTCACTTCTTGAAATCAACATTCTGATTCCACCAAGTCCAAGAAATGATTAAGAAACCCTCCACATGCTAAGACATCCTGTCCCCTTTTAGTATAATGTAACATATTCCAATGGAAACATTTGCCTAGTCCATTGTTAAATATTTGTCCTATTGCAATCTGATAAATGACCTATAAGGATTTTATACTTTCTGATAATGTTACGGCTTCTGGAACAAGCCTACAAATAAAAACCATTAACTTCAGTACTAATATTTACAGGCCAGGGAAAGATGAGCAGTTTCTGAACCCTGATGGAATTTAATTATAAATTATTATTAAACTAGGAGGCCCACCTTATAATAAAATATACGCTATTCACAGTTTGTGCTGATAAAAGTCTTTTAGTTTTATCAGACTGTGTTGAATTGTTTTACACGATCTCTTAGGTATAACAGGTTTAGCTGAGAAAGAAGCAACAAACCTACCACAGCAGAGAGTTTAAAGAGTTTAAACAGACCAAGCCCATCAGTGAAGATGTATTTTAGATTTATCAATTCAGTGTTTAGACAAATTGTGCTTTAACCCTGCAGAACATGTAGCAACAGTAACTTTTTATTATTATTTTTTTACAACATCAGAAATGACAAAGCTGCAAACATCATTACCCTGGAGTCCTTTAAACAGCAGCAGCCAATAGGAAACGACCTCTCGGAGTTTAAATGTCGAGCGGCTCATACCAATGCTGAAATAGGTGAGCACGGTTTTGTTTGGTAGAGATGCAATAATGAATTTCACATTAGAAACATTATATTTAAACATAAATATTAAAGTAAACCAAAATATTGCTATATATATTGCCCTACAACATGCTCGCTGTGGTTACTTATATAGATTTCGTAGGTATTTTTCTTAATACACCCTCACGCCTTGGACTTGAGATCTTCCGGTGTCAAAGTTGACCGACACGACTGTCACGACGTCTTTGTTGCCTCTGATGTTCCTGTAATGTTATGAATAGCAGAGCGGGATAGATGGAAAAATAAGCACAATTTGCACAGCGGGAACAGTTTTAAACTTTACCAACGGTAGGTACGTTTATACTCACTGTTAAAGCGTGTGTACTTTCGTAGAAAGGAATGAGTTGCAGCGAAACCATTCATCCATGCTAAGTTAGCTGAGCAGCTAGCTGTAGGCTAACATCAACTGCTAGCTCTACTTGTGGTGCTGTTACTGAGATACCATTTGTAGTTCTACCCAGATTACGACACATATATATCTTTAAGATATATAAGATAAACTTGTACCTTCATCTGCTATCGCTAAGCTTCAAAATGGCACAGTGAGACCAGGTTTTGATTCTGTTAGCTCGATATTTAGCATAGCTATGGAGCGTGAATCATGCTAGCAGGTGAATCATTTGGTGTTCAGAATATCTGCTGCTGCACTTTTCATTATGTCATAGGCCGCGCAGTAGTGTTTAATTTTTGTGCTTTAAACGTTTCATTGCTATTTAAGTTATCATCTGTTGGTATTGTTTGTTATTGTTTATCTTTTGTTGCTAACGCCCTGCCACATGCGTTCAGTTTCATTCACTGCCAGACTCATAATATACTAAAACCTAAATGTGCATCACACAGTTATGTTTCCTCAACATGCATATTGACTTTATTGATTTAATAAAGTCAAACTACCCAAAAGATGGAAGAAAAGATGAATGGATCACTGCCTGTTGTCTCCCCGGAGTATCTTCAACAGTGGTGAGTCTTCCTCCTCACCATGAAGTGGCCAAACAGGAGTCAGATTTTAGCAGCAAACCTCTCAGTGGTTATAAATACATGTGAAGGAAGTTTAAATGAAAGCATGTGCAGCTTGTTGCTCACTTTGATTTTTGTTTTACCATTGTTTTTATAATTTCTCACACATATTGCACATTGTTTTATCTTCCAACTGCTTTTAACTGTGTTTAATCTGTTACTCTTGCTCCCCATATTTTCATAAGTGATATCGTCCCAACTGCTATTTAAAAAGGTTGAAATCACTGTAGAGGTGGTTCCATACCTAAATACGATGTTTGTTATGGCTATATTGATCCACTTCAGAGAGTTCTGCTAAATTGACAAAGCCACCTCTCTAAAACACATTCAACTAAACAACGTGGACTTAATAATCTGAGAGAGCACATCATTTTTCAAACCAAATTACACTGTCACTGTGGAAACCTTTCTCTGTTCTTTCAGCACTTGCTTTTTTCTTGTTGTATTAATACTTAATATTATTGTTATTGTTATCATTATTATACCTCCACAGGGTTCAGTCTACACAGCAGTTTCACGCTCTTCAGGCCCAATATTCAGGTTTCAATCCCCAGTTTCACTACGCAGACACCCACACAGGAGAGTCAACGATGGCACATATGGGTTATCCAGAACCCATGATGGATCAGGAAGAACCTGCCAACCTGACAAAACGTACTATTTTTTGAAATAGTTTTGCATGATTGAGCCAAAAGTTTGGACACAACTTCTCCTTAAGTGATTTTTCTTTTTCATTGTTTTCAACATTGTACATTATCACAGAAAACATCTAAACATTTAAAAAAGTATAGAAGTTTGTAGGAATCAACCAAGAATATGTTTCACATTTTAATTTCTTTGAAGTAGCTACATTTAGCTTCGATAACAGCTTTGCACACTGTTGGCATCCTCTCAGTCAGCCTCATCAGGTACCAGGAAGGGTTTTCCAACCATCTTGAAGCAGTTCCCAGAGCTGCTGAGTACGTGTTGGCTGCTTTTCCCTAACTGTCCAGTCCAACTCATCCCAAACCATCTCAGTTGTATGTGTGTTAGGCCAGGTCATCTGATGCAGCAGTCCTCGTCTTTCCTTCTTGGACAAACAGCTCTTACATAACCAAGAGTGTGTTTGGGGTCATTGTCCTGTTGGAAAACAAATGATAGTTCAACTAAGTGCACACCAGATGGGATAGCACTTCTAAATGTGATAGTTGTTCTGGTTAAGTATGCCCTAAGTTAAGTCACCAACAGTGTCACAACCAAAGCACCATCACACCTCCTACTCTGTGATTCACAGTGGGAACCACAGATTCAGGAACCGTCTGTTCACCCTCTCTACGTCTAAAAAAAAAAGACTCTGTGGTTAGAATCGGATGTCTCAGATCTGGACTCCTCTGACCAAAGGACAGTTTTTCAGATTGACTGACCTTCATTACCTAAAGTAATGATCGACTGTCTTTTGACTTTACTTCACTGTTTCTTGCCATAATATGAATTTGTACAGTTGTAGTAGCACTAATAAGGTTATTGACTCCATAACCACCATTTTCTCTCCTATGCACAAGACAAAAGTTGGTCTAAAGCACTTTAAGAAGACAAAACGTGTCACAAATTAACTTTTGACAAGACAGTGTGTGAACTGAAAACTATTCCAGGTGACTACATCACAAATCTGATTAGAGAATGACATGAGTGTTCCCAGCTAAATGCTAGTATAGGTACTTTGGGCAATCTAAAATAAACTGTATTAACACTAACACTTTTTTGTTTACTACATAATCTCGTGTTCTTTCATAGTTTGGATGTTTTCAGTAGTAATGCACAATATTAAAAAAATAAATAAATAAAACCCTCTGAGAGAAGGTGTGTCCAAACTTGTAGCTGGTGGTGTTTAAAATAGTTGTCAGTCAAGTCCAAAATATATAAATTCTTGAAAATAAAATTACATTAAACTTCACATAATTGCATAATGATGAGTTTACCCAAAACACAGGAGTGCTCACTCCGCATTATTATCATCATCACCAGCCTTTGTGTATTAAGCCTGTACATTTTGCTCTGTGTTAGTTAAAAGAGTAAAGAGTAAAACATTTTTAGAAAGAAGATACGTTAAATAATTGTCAGCTTTGATAAATAATGTATATTTGGCTTCCTGAAATTTCAGCTAATATTGTGGTCTATACGGAAGTTGTTTTTCTATGAAGTGTTATTAAGGCGCTGTAACGCAACATTTCAAAGATTGATTCAGTTCAGACAGTTCTTCCCTTTAATGTCCCCTTTCCTACCTCTTCTTGCAGCCCCAGCCAAAAAACGAGGAAGAAAAGCTGAGCCCAAGGAACCCAAACCACCAAAAGTCCCCAAGGCACCAAAGCCACCTAAAGACCCAAATGCACCTAAAGCTAAACCTGGTCCTAAGCCCAAGAAGGCCACTGAGGCGCAGGCAGATGGCAAGCAGGAGAAGATTGACGAGAGCTTCAAGAAGGTTAAGAGAAAAGTGGACCGCTTCAAGGGAATGTCGGAAGAGGAAGTTATGAAAAAAACACTTCCGGACCTGCTGGACTACAACCTCGACTATGTCATTGTAAAGTCATTTCCATTCGTTTTACAGTGGAAGCAAACATTCTGCTGTTTGGAAGGAATTTGAGTTTGTAAGCCTCAAAAACATGTTCTGTTTGATTTCAGATTGGTATCAATCCAGGTTTAATGGCTGCTTACATCGGACGATGGTTTCCAGGTCCCGGAAATCATTTTTGTAAGTTTTTTGTAGGCATTTACGTCTTTGCAACAAAAATCTTGCCAATTCATTTTTCTTTCAATTTCTTACTCTTTGTCTCAAAGTGCAAAGAATGCCTCACCACTGTAATTTTCTTTACTGAGAAGTCAGGATGCTGTGACAGCATGAATACGATAAAAATGTATATCACATCTTAAAAATGTGACTGGTGTAACTTTATTTTAGGGAAGTGCCTGTTTTTGTCTGGATTTACTGAGGAGCAGCTCAATCACATGCACGACACCACCCTGCCTGTCAAATACAAAATGGGCTTCACCAATATGGTGGCCAGGGCGACACCAGGGAGCAAAGACCTCTCAAGGTACAGCTGAAGACTGTGGGAGGGCAAAATAACTGATCGTTTGCTCTAACTCTATAGTCTGTATTGTAAACGTGTTTCTCTTCATCTCAACAGTAAAGAGTTACGTGAAGGAGGGAAAATTCTTGTAGAGAAGTTGAAGAAATTCAAGCCTCTTATTGCTGTTTTCAATGGAAAATGTAAGCGCTCCTCTGCCACAGAGCAACAGCTGCCACAAAATGATTTGCTAAAGTGGATCGAGCTAATGTCTCCTTGTTTGTTTTGCTCAGGTATCTATGAAATGTTCTGCAGAGAGCTGTTTGGCAAAAAACCACAGAAACTTGAATTTGGTTTGCAGCCGCACAAGATCCCCGACTGCGATGTGGTGAGCGTTCAGTTGCTTTTTGTTGAAGAGTCTCTGAATGTTGGTGATCATTAAACATTTTTTCATATTGTCCCCTCGCCAACAACAAATATTATGCCACACAAGTGTCTGAAATGAGACGTTCATTTGAAAGCATGATTCATTCACTTGTGAGAATTTATACATGTGATGAAATGATAGTGGAGAAAAACAAGACATTTAATTATAACAAGAAATGATGGGCCGTAATGATATGATGGTGTCATAGGGTATAAAATATCTAAATATCTTAGATAGTAATTTTTTTTTTTTTTTTTTTTTACATACAAGCTTAATTTTCTCTCTTACAGAATAGATGATATGAGTCAAAAGTAACGTAGGGTTAGCCAGGCATTTTTTAAGGTTAAAGGAGATTGTTTCTGTATTAAGCTATTTTACATCTACACATCACAATTCCTCTGAATCCAGAATGTCCTTATGCATCTGGGCCACAGAGGTCTGTAGTTGTTCTGTTAAAAACATGAGTTTTTCATGTAGAAGTGAGAACACGGCATCAGCTGTTGCTTTGTGTCTCTGACTCTCACCACATAGTACGAATACTACTACGTCAAGTGCTGTACTACGAATCTATCATATCTAACAAAACCCCTCGGTGTCAGACTCAGTACTAAAAGTGTTTAGTTTGTTGATCCACTGAAAAGCTAGTGGAGTATTGACATCCTCAGTTCTTTCCACAGAAGTAATGTTGGTTGTTGGATTATGAAGTTTTTTTTGTACGTTTTTTGGGCAAAAGATAGACGCCACTTTCTTTGTAATGAAGAAACATACCACCCAGTGCAGAGATTTAACAGCAGTAGAGGTCTGTATAACAGACCAGTAAGCTAAACCAGGTTGTGGATTCAGAGACGGTGCAAATAGTAGATGCGATTTGGTGTCTGTAAGGGATGCTTGACATCGTTGAACGACATTTAGTTTTTGCTCTACTTAGCGGTAAGTTTTCTGACCATCATTTCATCTGCACAGGCTCTGTATCTGATGCCTTCCTCCAGCGCTCGATGCGCTCAGTTCCCTCGTGCTCAGGATAAAGTTCACTTCTACATCAAACTACGGGAGCTCAGAGATCAGCTGAAGGGCGTCCAAAGAAGCAGCGAGATCGAGGAGGTCGACTACTCGTTCGACTTGCAGTTGGCCAAGGGTAAGCGTGTTCATGGATGAGTGGACTCATCATTATTAATTACATTACTTGAATTGGTTAAAACTACTAAGTGGTACTGCAGTTCTTTTTTGTAGTTAGTGACACTGTAAGTGTAGTAAAATCTTTATTAGCATTGATTTGATAGTTTCTGCACATGAATACATCCCAATGTTCCACCTGTAATTTGGTTAGTGTATCCAAAGGTCAGAGCATGTTTGTCATTCACTGTTCCTTTTCTTTACACCATCAGAGGATGCCAAGAGGCTAGCAATAAAGGAGGAGCAGTACGATCCAGGTTATGAAGATGCCTACGGAGGAACATATGTAGAAAGAGGACCTGAGGGGGACCAGGCTCAAAGCCAGGTCAATGGTCACTGTACATTTGCATCTGCAGAAAACACAGGTAACTGCAGTGACGCTGCTGGAAAGTCCGAAATACAGGAGATGTGGTTTCTTGAGCATGTGTGTTTTCCCTTAGCAGCAACTTGCATTTTGCATTATGACAACAGGTAAATAGGATTTAGAAAAATACATTTGTCTCATTTCTGTTCTGCCGGAGGAGCAGGGATGGCTGCAAAGTGTTACAGTATTTATCAGGTTCACAGAATTATACTGTAAATATACACATGATAAATTAATTTTTAATTGTTTAAACATTTAAACTGTCTTCAAAGCTGTAGGCAGCATCACATTTTACCATCATTTTCCAAATTGATCTGGACCAGACTCTACATTTGTTATCAAGGGCATCAAATTCTACTGTTGGAGTGGAGTACCTTTACTTATATACTTCATGTAAAATTTAGATCATGTACTTCAATTTGTGGTGGAGTGCTTTTCTTGGCAAATAGTTTTCACTTTTACTGGAATATTGAGTTTTTGCACTTTATACACCTTTGCGTCTGACCCCTGTCTGAAACAGATGGTTTTAGATCAGTGTTTGTTTTCCGTCTTCAGACGGAGCACAGGAAGCAACCTCGTCGCTAACGGCAGACGGCCAGCTCCCGGACGGTCAGTGGATGACTCAGTCCTTTGCAGATCAGATCCCAGACATCAGCGGGGGACCAAAAGACTTCAACCCATAAGGAAAAAGGTTTCACTGTCCCTGCGTGGACTTGCAGAGACTTGAGCCAGTTCAAACCTTTACCTCGTTTATCAGGCTTTAGATTGACTTTTTTTATTAGTGTCCGAATGGAATATACAAACATAGACTTCTTAGAAATTTTGCAGGATATTCGTTCTGCATTTTTTGTTTGTGATCTTCTATACATGTACTGTATGCTTATCTTCATGGCAGTCTTTTTAAATACGTAAAATCAGGGACTCGACAATGATGCTCGACTGTCGTTGGAGAAGGCTCCGTATTTAAATGTTTGGTTTGCCTTTGTACTGTCCACTGCACTGCGATGCAGTAGGTGAGAACATTCAAGTCTACTGTTGTAACAGTAGGTAAAACTTCAGATCATGATGGGTGTGAGCCCGCAGCTAGCATTAATGTTTTTACATTCATGGTGCTATGAACTGACCACAATGCAAAGTGATCACTCTGATCACTGTGAAAAATTCCACTAACGGAATTTCTGACAAGCCTTTTAGCATAATGTTACAAAACTCAAACTGAGTTTATTATAATCTTTATTTTCTTTTGTTTTAGGATTTTTAGAATGTTTGTATGTTTATGAAAATGTCATTCACAAGGTATTTTAAGAAGCATTTGTCCATTAAAATGTCCTGATGATGCTTTTTCAAATGATTTTTTGTGTGTGTACAGATATGGCAAACAGCTGCAACATCTTATCTCACTAGCAAACTACCTTACTGTTAACACTTTTAATTCACGCACCCGTTTACCGACGTACCTCCAACCCCCAGTGGGGTTAGACAAGTCTGTAGATGCATTTGTGAGGACTCATCCAGAAAAAACAAATGAATCTGCTGTTTCTTCAGATTCTGAGAGAATATAAAGGCACCTCCTGTGTTCATCCATACATCCAACAGTTGTCCTCTGCTTCTACCATTTTGTGCTGTTTGTGGAGAGACACTGGCAGACACCATGTAGTACTGGCTGCAGGTTCTCAGCAGAGGCTGTGGTGGACCGTGATTTTGCCAGAGCCAGCAAAGACGTCCCCCCTCATACGTCAGCTAGGAAGAAAATCTGAACTGGACTGTTCTCAGGCTGGATTCTGTATAAAGTATATTTTGTATTATAGACCCTTACATTTTTTTTTCTAGTCCTGATCCTCTACAAGGTTAACAAACAAAACAGTACCATACACTTAAAGGTATTTAATGTATATAACGTAAAAATCTTCATCTCTATAAAAATGAATTGTTGCAAGGGTTTATATGGTAAGTACAAAACTTTTAAAGTACAAAAAACACTCTTGAGGACAATGATGCACACAAGTGGTTTGAGAGAAGACTTGGTGAAGCAAATAAATACCCTGTCACTTAACAAAGGTGGAGGCCTTAGACATAACCCGGTTCCTATTTATCATGCCGCCCTTTCATCTATCAAATTCAGATTTGTCTCTAACCAACTTTCCTCAGACTGATGAAACTACTTGGATGATTAGTGAAATGTTTGACAGAACAGAAAGAAGCCCAGTTGCTATGACTCAACTTCCAGATAAGATGCTATTCATTATTGTATTTAGACCTTTTTCCAAGTTATATTATTTTATAATATTACTAATAACATGACTGCATTTAGCAGATCACCCTGGATAGAACCTTATGTTGAAACACAGACAAATTAAGTCACTAAATTAAACATTGCCAAATTATGCACATGTGTTGAAAGTAGTGGTCACTCTAAAGCAAATGCTGCTCATGAATCTAAACATAAAATCATCTTAGTATGATCCAATTGTAAAGACGTATAATAAACATAAGAGGGATTGTTTGTTCTGGTTAATATTAAAGTCAACCAAGATAAAAGGTCATCTTTTTCAATCACCATCTCTATAAACTGGACCAATTCCACACAAACAAACAAGCATTTGTTCTACACAAAAGTACAAATGTGTAAAGTCAACATGTATAAATATCCATTTAAAGACTTCCTATTATTGTGATGAAGCGATAAAAAAGATCCCTGTCATAAAAGGTTTTAAACAGTCCTTATGACTTGTTTATGGTGGATGATGTGTCTTTGTACTTCTGCAGTCACCTGCCACTTGTCGGTGTATTCGATGTTCTGAGGTAGAGATAAAGGAGGGAACGTCCAGTTTACTTTAGTCCAGGGAAGAGTTTAGTCAGGATTTTCTGCTGATTGTTGCTGTTTTTAGTTTTAATGTTTTTGTCTCTCCCTATACGGTCATTGCGTTGTGAGTCAGAGAACATTGTGCTGCTGCTGTTGATCTGCTCTGGAGTCACACTGGAAGAAACAAATATCAGAAAACCAAAAATACTATTACTGCCGCAATGACGTCATCTGTGTTTTTAGATTTACAGCAGCAAATAAGTTAAAAAAGTTGTGTAAATCAAGAATAATTTACAGACAAGTGTCTTCAAACCATGAAAATAAAAAAAAACTGTTCCACACATAGCTCATCCTATCTTTTGCTCCTGATGACACACCTCATCTGAACTACTGTAATGCCCTAATAAAAGGGCAACCACCATGCACAAGTAAACTTGTCCAGATGAAATGAGTGTGAAAACATTTATTTAAATCTACTGAAGGCTGCATTTCTGTTTTTGTCACTGGTGCTTTACAATTAAAAACATGAAAAAGTATACACATCTGCATGTGTGCACACACCTCCTGGGGTCCTTGCTTCCACTGCACCTCATCTGTCCGCAGGACCCGGTAGTTGACATCAGTCTGCACATTACTGCACAGCCTGTCTGCATCACACTGTCACCACATGGACAATAAAAGAAGTTAGGCCCAAGACTGTAACACACTCTTTCTCAGTGAAAGCACTTCACTTACCTTCTGACCAGTAAGAAGACCAGCTCGATGGGCAGCAAGAGGATGGTCAACAGATTCAAAACCGCTTTGACTGGAAGGAGCTCAGCGAGCTGACAGTGACTGGCAACATTGTGACTGTCCCTGCAGGCAGCACACAGGACTAACACACACACAAAAACACAAAAATGAATCTAAAGACAGTTTAAAGATGTAAGGAACTGAAATTAGCTAATAACTCACGTGCAGTAATTTCCCAGTGATAAATGATAAATATTCAGTCTGACCTCTTACAGTTTTGGTGTTTTGGTGTAGGACAGTGAAACATGTCAGTATGTTTCTCTCAGACCTATCCTGGATGGTACAGGATCAGATCTGTGACCCCACTCCTACCTGTGATCCTTACTTTTTTTAATACCAACTGGCAGATTCTTGATAACTTTGTGGTCCAGCCAGTAGTGTTCCTCATCTGGAGGATTTAGTCCAGTCAGCAGTGTCGTCTTAGACTCTTCAACATCCTTCACCAGTTCACAACAAGCAGGTTTGGCTGTGTCCATCTCCACTGTCAAACCTGTGTGGGGACCCTGTGTTTCAAGCAGATCTATGACGGAAAGTAACTCATCACGTTTTGGTCGTTACTACACAAAACCAGCTGTGGCTCAGGTGTGAGCAGGGTGAAAATAAAGAGGTCACCTCTTTCTCTGAGGAACCGAAGAGCATCCATGTAACCGTTGTGGCAGATCTCAGCCAGCTTCTGTCGAGTACAAAAGTGGAAATCATAAGTTGCTCTACAATGGAGATAAATGCTTAAGAATCTTGGGAATGATTCGATTTTTTACACTGAATACATCCGCTTTCTTGGCATGGCAGAGACAAGCAGAGTCAAATCTGTCAGTTAATAGCCATGCATAAAAACTCCACAGCTTTAATCAAGTCCAGGAACTCTGGACAGGGACACACCTCGAGTCTGGGAGGTAGGAAGGACGTACAGACACGATGCACATTGCCAGTGTTGACCTGAATGCTAACGTTGCCATAATGTGCCTCAAAGAAGTTGAATGTACCCTCTCTGGGGCAGATGTCGCTCTCGCCTGAGAAGGGGGCCACAGTGATGGTGTTTCTCTGCTCGAACAGAGGCATGTTGTTGCTCAGGGCTCCGTCCATGTAGCGCTGAGAGGAAGGAGAAACGACAGCATATTCAGAATTAGCAGCATACAAGGTTTCGACCTGCCTACATTGTCCAGCTGCTATACTGAACTCATCTTACTGTGCACAGTTTATTCTATGTCATAGTGTTAAAACAACCTGAGGGATATGTACTCACCACTCCACGATATGAAGGCGGAATGAAGCCACAGTAAATGGGGAAAAAGCAGCTGCACATCAGGACCTATAAAGATACAAACCCCATTTCCACAAAGGTTTGGACTTTTATCTGACAAAAATATATAGAAAAGATTTTTAGTGTTTTTGCACAGTTTCACTGCATTTTGCAAGAATATGTGCATTTACATTTAAACGCCAACAGCAATAAAAGTTGGAACAAAGGCTAAATCAATTGGTAACGGATGAAAGTATCATGATTGTGTATAAAGGAACAAAACCCCAAAGGCTCAGTCTAGATGGGTCAGGATGCCACAGCCGCCATTTTGTGCCCAATTTAGTGAGACAGTTGTCAATCAAGTCAAATACTTCTCAATGAAGGATGGCAAAATCGATAGGTACTTCTCCATCTGCAGAACATAATATTGCCACCTGAAACTCTGTTGTGCAAGGAGGAAGCCAAGCATTAGCTCTGTGCAGAAACACACAGGAGTTGTGTGAAGGTTCCCAAGTGCGTACTGTAATGAATTACTAACAACCACACAAGGCTGCAAACCATTACCTGAATGAGCTCCTCTCTACTGTCAAACTCAGACACCAAAACGTTCTCCATATCGGTCACTCTGGTCAGGGACACACACAGCTTTCCAGAGGCCCGAAGGTGGGCGTCTTCCGGAAGCTTCTGCAGCAGGGAATCCCGTACTGTCCGCAGCAGACTGAAGGTTGGGTGGAAAACTCCCAGTGTGTGTTTTCTGGCCTCTTTCGCCGTATTCAGCACATCAACACAGAACTCTTCTGTGGAGGAAAATGCAGTGATAAATCACAAAATTATCTCTGGATGATGTCAATTTTCTTTTGTCGTTTTATTTAATTTTTTTCTTAGATGTCTTGAAGAACACAAATTTTCCCAGACTCGGTTTAGGGTTTAGTAGCAGATCAGTAACTCTGTGAGGTGTTCTAGTTACTGTGCCTTAACTGCGTTGTCGTATTATTGTGTGTGTTTGTCAATGAGATTATGTTGTTGTGACCTCTGGAGTTTGCCCTCACTATTGCAGACTCTGTGTCAGTGAACCTGCCAAGTACATCATTCACAACATATCAATCACAGCACTGTACTGAGATAACACATCCCTGACCTTAACAGCAGGGATAATGGCCAAAAACAACAGGAGGAAATGTGTCAAACTGCACTGTACCGTAATTCAGAGTAATAAAACTATCAGGGAGGATGTCACAACGACCTATTGATAATAAGATATGGATTTTATCTGTTCTTTAATCTTTATTTATTGTAACACTGCCACTGCGCTGACAATGAAGGGATAGAGAAATAATGTTACACACAATACACAAGTTTCGGTAAACAGCGTTTTTTACAGTGAGTTTCTACTTGAAACACACATACAGTTAAATTGTCAGCTTTAGGAACTGGACAAACTGTAATCTGCAGTGTACAATAAACGTGACTTACCGATGGGAATCCCAACAGCCAGAGCTGCAGCAACAAGACAACCAGACGAAGCTCCACCGATTTTAGAAGCTCCACGAACCAATCGTGGAACCCGCTCGATGATACAGCTCAGAGCTCCCAGGTAGTAAATACTCCTGAATCCACAGCCTGCGAAAGAGATGTTCCACTCCTCATCCCAGGTAAACATCTTCTCTGAGGTTCATGGAAACTTAGAACTGAATCTTTACTCTGTAAAGTTCAGCTGGTGTATTTGGCTTATGTCCATAAACAGGCTTTATCTTATCTTCACTCTATTCAGAGGTGAAATGGACAGCGCTCTAGTTGGGTATGGTACAGTATTGCACAACTCAGTTGCCACATTTCAAAATAGAAAACAGGCTGCGGTTACTTGACTCACTAGATACATGCCATGTGATACAGTTTTCATAACAGCACAGCACTGAATTCTGCTTAGCATTACTGAGGAGAAAGAAGAGGCACAGATATCACTAGGTGTGGATTCTGTTGCTCATTATCAGATGAAATTGATAAAATTATATACTGGTATATCAGTGCATATGAAGAATAATGAATACCATCACTAAAATATGCCACTTTATGTCTTGGTGCAGCTTAAAGCAACACTCCCCTAATCTTCCTTTACTTTTAGCATATTTATCAATGAAATTTAAGAAAATCAGTTTTTACAAAAGGGATTTTTTGCAAAATTCATAAAAATCTAAAACTGAAATAATTTACTGAAGCATTCAGGCACCTAACTAATTCTAATTTTACACAAAGATAACCTGAGAAAACAAAATAAAGTTTTTAAGTTATTTAAGTTTTTAAGAGAGAAAGGCTGTCCAAACCTGCCTGGTCACTTGGGACCAGGCAGGTTTGGACAAAACCAACCACATGGACAAAAATACGTCTACAAGCTATACACATTACTCACAGTTTAATTAACAACAGGCAGGGTGACCACTAGGTTCTTCATCACCTCCTTGACCAAGGCCCTTTTTGCTCAGTTACTCAGATGTAGACTTTATAAAGGATTCTTCCATCTCCTCACCGTTACTGAGGCCACTGTGCTTTATTGTTTTCCATACTCTTGTCTTGTTTTACGCTATACAATTTTATCACAGAGAGAGTTTCTTGGTCTGATTATGTTGTTATGAGCTCTTATGTGTAGATCATTGGACAAAATGGCTCTCTGGGTTTGTTACATTTTACTTTACACATTCAACACAGGCACTTGATGTGGTAATAAAAACGTTTGTGCAGCTATAATTTAGACAAAGAACCCCAAGAACACTTTCTTTTTTTAGTGTTCTCTCTGCTAAAACTAAAGTTATAAATATGTGGACAAAATTACCGGTACCCTTCTGTTAAAGAAAGAAAAACATAACAATCACTGAAATAACGTGAAACTGACAGAAGTAATAGTAAATACAAATTTACTGAAATTTAGCAAATGAAAATCAGACACTGCTTTTGAATTGTGGTTTAACAGAAGCAAAAAAAACTAATTAAACTGGCCTGGACAAAAATGATGGTACCCCTAGAAAAGACATGTCAAACTAAAGGATTTCCTGTAATTAGCATCACAGGTGTCTTCAAACTTGTAATCAGTCAGTCTGCCTATTTAGAGGGTAAAAAGTAGTCACTGTGCTGTTTGGTATCATGGTGTTTACCACACTGAACACGGAGCACAGAAAGCTAAGGAGAGAGTTGTCTCAGGAGATTAGAAAGAACATTGTAGACAAACAAGGCATTCTGGAGAGAAATGTGCTACCTAGTGTCAGAAAGCTTGGTCTCAATCGCAGGTCATGGTCCTCCATCAGGATAATGGCCCAAAACAGCTAAACACCAAGAATCTAAATCCTACTGAACATCTGTGGAAGGAGCTGAAACATGTAGTCTGGAGAAGGAACCCTTCAAACCTGAGACAGCTGGAGCAGTTTATTCACCAGGAATGGGCCAAAATACCTGCCGACCTGTGCAGAAGTCTCAGAGTTTTACATATATTGCTTGATTAAAGTAATTGCCTCAAAAGGTTGTTCAACAAATATCAAGTTAAGGGTATCATAATTTATATTCATCAACAATTTTGTCCACGTCCGTATAGCTAAGGAAATTAACGCTGTTGATTTGTTGCCGTTGCTACTGTATCTGATATTATTTAATGATGGCACAACACAGAACATTTTGCATTCATTTATTCAATATTTTCACTTAATTTCCCAGCGCAACATTAAATATATTTATTTGAATGCAGAAACGGATTCTTTTGTTTTCTTCACATTAGATGTTTGTTCAGAGGCGATATTTCGAATCCACCCCACAGCTCTGCCCAAACCCCAGCCTTTATCTCCGCTGCTAGGTGACTCCTTGGCAGCTTCACCAAACCCAGAGTCGGGGCTGAGGGTTGGTGTGTGGGGTGGAGTCAACGGCATGTGGAACTCCTCACTGTGCGTGTTCCAGGTGAAGGTGAGAGCGGAGTTGGGAGTATCTTCTGGGGTGAACGAGAGACCGTTTTCATTCTCTTTTCTATCATTCCACAGGTCCAGTCCTGATGGCAGGCTTGTACATCTGCGTAGTGGCATCTCACTTAAAACACAGTAAAGAAGAATTAATCCATGGCAATATTAGTCATGCTAAATATCTAATTTCTATTAGCTTCACCTCCAGTTTGCAATAACTGCACTTAACAGTTCTGATTAACTAGCAGCTGGTCATGATCTTGACAGTATACCTGTCATCCTCTTCGTCTTTCCAAGCTTGTTTGTATATGTCTTCCACCATGCCATAGAGCCAGCTCACATCCTTGGGCACATCTGGGATCCAATCTGCAATTCTGAAAAAACTAAAACATTCAGTGTCTTGGAGAGTCACAGTAGCACATATTAGCAGTGATTCAATTACAAAGCTGAGAATAAAACTAAATATCAACAAATGGCATTTAGAAGAATGAAGGTGGAAAAAAGGGAAACAGTAGGAATCAAACAATCATCTTAAGGCACTCCACATATTAAGGTCAAGACTTCACAGATTTATATCTAACAATCCACCTTGAGCCAGTACCGCCCCCAGAACATTTTTTTATAGGGGTGGCCAGTGATAATCTTAGGGTGGCACACCAAATCAGTCCTCCTTGTGCTAATTTAGATTCTGTTAAGCCTGCCCTTTGATTCTCTTTCATTAAAAAGACAATATGCATCCAACACATTTACCTAAATTTTGAGAAACAAACATTTCAGAAAAAC
>OMLM01001854.1:50800-66384 GCA_900302695.1 Helostoma temminkii | reverse complement strand
CAAAGGACACTGAGGTCCAAATGTATACTTAGGTACTTTCCAGTATCTGTCACATATGATCTTTGATCTCACATATTCAGCCAATGGTGTGAAGGGTTTTAAACACACACACACACACACACACACACAACTGCAGTATTATTCCCTACTTGACACAAATTGCAGAACACCATAGAACTTGAATAAAAACTTAATCCTCTGTTTATGATATCTGAATACAGAAATGACTGATATACATCATGTTTTCCTTTGCATTTTCTTTGCAGTGCCAAAAGGCTGAGTTCATGGATCTTTATTCTTCTTTTATTCTGGTCTGATGTTCAAACTTACCACTGGCAAAATCTGAAAAGTATCCACATCACACCAATTTATATTTACTTTTATTGTAAAGTTATTTCTGCTCACTGATGAAAACGTAAATGCTCCATGTAATTTAATGTGAATAAAACTAAATGTGTAATGTCAAACTGTATTTGTATCTGTATTTGTCACTGTTCTTTTTCAAGGCAAAGTTAAAAACGTAGTTGGCAGTGGTGTTCAAATACAACGAGGTCAATCTGGGCAAAATTGGCCATAATTAATCATAAAAAGAGACTGAGGGAACCTAGGCAAGCCATCTCGAATTAAATTTTAAAGAGAAACTTATAATTTCCACTTTTTCTGTCACAATTTCGACTTTCCGCCTGTGGGCGAAAGAAATTTAAAATAAAGAAATTTAAATATAGTAATTAGTGAAATGTATCAAAGTACAATGGTTTATGCCGAATTATACAGCAATATTAATAAATTAGATGTTACCTTCAATTGTTCCAACTTCCCAGTACAACAGATGCTTATTACCAAAGCAGTCTTAAAATGACAGATTTTCTTAATGGAGTTTGGTCAAATGAGTCACAACTCACCAAGAGGGAGACCCAGCGTCACAACAGCTGCCATCAAAGCACCCGCAGAAGCTCCGCAGATTGTCGAAGCGTCTTGTATGAGAGAAGGAAACCGTTCCAGCACACAGCTGGCAGCACCCACATAATAAATCCCCATAAAACCGCAGCCTGCAAAGGAGATGCTCCAGTCTTTCTTCAAGTCAAACATCTTCTCGTTTGTGATTCAACTACAAGAGTCCGAGAATAAATCCAACACGGAAAGTAACTTGTTTAAATGTAAAATTAAAATTCCGGGGATCAATGCTGCCCCACTACCAGCTTCCCATCACCTGCGAGGAGCAGCCAAAGGTGAACAGGTAAACCAACTGGGCGCAATTTTGTCTAATTAGGAGCCAGTGTCCTATTGGCTGGGGAAGGTCACATGACAGAAGAGAGCCATCGTATCCACAGTCGCAACCTTTGAGCCTGAGCGAGACTGTTACACTAAACCCCTGGATTTAGAGACACTCAGGTAGATTTTAGTTTTTAAAAATGAGCATCCCAATAGTGGACTTTGGTGCGTACAGCCTGAGAGAAAAAGATGTCACCGAGGAGCAGCTGCACAAGTTGAGCAAAGAGCTGGAAACAGCTTTTACACAAGTTGGCTTTGTTTTTCTGAAGAACACTGGGATTACTGAGGATGAGGTGAGGCCAGAAAACAACTGCAAAGTTGCATGTGGTTCCTGAAAAGTGCTCAAACTAAAATGTTCCTCATTTGTCTCTGTGTGTGTTGGAAAAGGTGGATCATGTCATGGACGTATCCAAGAAATTCTTCCTGCAGCCAGATGAGCTGAAAAAACCTTTCAGCAGGAAAAGCTTTGCCAACAATCCCAACCACGGCTGGGTGTCTTTGGAGACTGAGAGGTATGATTCAGAATATGAACACATTACTTCCTGTCTGCACAGATGACTGGTTTTACATTAAAAAATGCTTTTCAGGCTGAATCCACGTCGACCTGGAGACCTAAAGGAGGCGTTCAACGCTGCTTCACTCCACCCTGACATAGTAATGATTTACTGCCAGTTTGACTTTGCACACTTCACACATCGGACCTACCTTAGGATTGTTTATGTACTTCTACAGCAGGAGCCAAATTGATTCCACTTTATGACATAATCCGTTGTCAGTTTGAAGGTCGAAGTACCTGCTTATTTCATAGCCAATTTGTGTTATTTGGATCCTGACTGATAAATTGTCCTTCTGATATGACATCTGATAAACATCAACATGTACAGGTAGCAATGAATGGCAGTATAGAAATATCAAAGGTGGTTATTTAGAAAGTGTCACAATAACCTAGATATCCAGCTCAGTGCATAGCTTATTTCATATGTTGGTATTGATATTTAATAGCCACAAAAATGCTGTTCCTTTCCTTCGTAGAAATGGCCGTTATCCGATGCTGTAAAGGGGTTCAAGGAAATCCAGACCTCTTTCTTCCTGCGCTGCAAAGAGTTGAGTCTGCGGGTGCTGAGAGTGATGGCCCTCAGTCTGGGTCTGGACCCAGAGGTGTTCCTGAAAGCTCACACTTTAATAGGAAGTATGTTCAGATCGCAGCTCCCACTGTTTTCACTATGAAGTTCAGTATTCGTCTGAAAACAGCAGCTGCATGTCGTGTCAGCTCATCGTCGTATGAGTGCGCGTCTGCATCTTCTTCAGGAAAACTATTTGCAAAAACATTTACAAGCTGCTATTCTCTGTTAGTCAGTAAATCATGTTTAATTAAATGTCATTTAGAAAGTAAGTGTCACACTCACAGTTTCTCAACTTGATTCAAACTTTTCTCAGTTTTTAATTATTTTAACTGAAGTCCACTCTGGTCACATATGCAGCTCACATGAGCTAACAGTCTCTTCATTCAGTCTTTACAAAACTTTCAAGACTTTTAGCATCAGACCTTAGTAACTTAAACACTTTTGTGTTCTCATACATCAAAAACATGATTATTACCCACACAAAATTTTTAAGGTCAATATATTTATGCGCTGTTGTGCCTCCTGTAGCTGACAAAAACGGCACAACTCTGCGCTCCCTCTACTACCCACCTGTGGAAAGTGAAAAGGCGAAGGAGGGCCAGCTGCGATGTGGAGAGCACTCGGACTACGGCAGCATCACTTTGTTGTTCCAGAGCTCTGAAGGTCTGCAGGTAACACCACTGAGTTATGTCAGTGCAGAGGGAGATGTGTCATTTAGACATCAACACCTCAAATTAACAATTTCACATTTCAAGTTACATTTGACTTTAGTTCCCACCAACCTGTCTTCCTTTGTGCTGCTTAAGACAATCCTTGTCAAAGGTGTTTTTTTAAATTAAAGTTTATAAGTGTGTGTTCATCTTTGTACACCTTTGTGACTGCTTCAACAAAGACTCAAAATAAAACTTGTAAAAGTAGAATTAATGGCAGAGCATTGTAGAGGCACAGATTGTACAGGTGTACCTAATAAAGTGGCCAGTGAGTGTAGATGCTACTATTGGATCTGGCACATAATTCACCTGACCTTTGTTAACCTTCAGGTGCGTAAACGTTCAGGTGAAGTCATCAGTGCTCCCGTCGTCCCCGGGGCAGTCCTCATCAACATCGCTGACCTGATGCAGCGCTGGACCAGCGATCAGTTTGTGTCTGTGGTGAGTTAAAAACAAACAGCAGAGAACAGCCTCTGAGCTGCATCAGTAACTGCACTTGTTTGGTCTTATTAGCTTTTGTCATGACAAGAGTAGAGGAAGGACAGAAGTGTTTTAATAAGGCTTAGCATGTAACAGGTTAATTGTATTTTTTGTTATCCTGAAATTTGATTTTTAAACTAAACAGTGGCGGTAAAAAAATCTTTTATTTTCCTGGACATAATCATTCAACATTTGAGGATTTAGAGGCACAACACACAACTTTTTACCTGTTTATACACTTTGGAACATAACCTTTTTGAATTTATGATCACAGTCTAATATAATTTACGTGTCTGCATGGGTTTACAAGACAAAGCTAAATAAATTCCAAAAATAGAATATACATGCACATATTCCACATATAAGCTAAATCAATTAAACATACAATGCTCCCGTAGCCTGATGGATCTAACAAAAACTGACCTATAAAAAAGTTCTATACGTAAACTAATACTGCAGCTGCCCTCAGCTGACTTATCATCCATGTTTTGTTCCTCAGCGTCACAGGGTTTTGTTGCCGCCTGTTGGAGACTCCAGCACACGTCAGTCTTTGGCTTTCTTCGTCCAGCCTGATGATGAAGTTCTGATCACCTGCTGCGACGGCTCCAACAAATACCCTCCAATTACAGCTGGCGACTATTTGACTGAGCGCTTCAACGACTCATATGGACAAAACTGAACAACATTAAACAAGTTTATAATTTCTCAGTTTTTAAGTTCACACTGTCAAAAGGATATAATTGCACTGTATGTTTATTATTACGGCCATAGACCAAAATGTTAGACATACTCCAGTACAATAATAATGCAGTGCACTCCTGTACAAGTATACATTCACCTGTCTGACGGTTTCAAGTGAGAAATTTTAACGTTGTAAAATTTATGGCAGAGCTGAAGTATTGGATTAATTTAGATTGTACAGGTGTACCTAATAAAGTGGCCAGTGTGTGTCATTATGCTTTATCATGTTGTGGGACTTATTTTTATTAAAAAGCCAAATCTCTAGTTTTGTTTTTATTTTTGTGACACTTTATTGTCCATATTGAAACGTTGAACAATTCATTTCATGAATAATGCCACAGATACAAACACACTTTGCTCATAAAACCTTAGATTTCATACACTTATTACACGAACATCATAATGATACATAAACAATTTTGGCGTGTGAGCTCTCATGTAAACTAAAGAAACCAAAATGAGACAATACATAGACAATGTAAAAGGGATATGCATTTTCTGTAGGTGTAAACTTTGTAAAATGTAGCTCAACCATTTTATATAACATTAATGTTGAGTCTTATTAAAAACATTAAACGGTTAAAAAGGGGTGACCAAGTTATTTGAATTATTGATAATAAAGATAAATTTTAATTGTAAATAAACAAAACTTACTAATAGAATAAATATAAATTAACGTGGTGAAATTCTAATTCTAGTCTGGTCAAAATAAAACTGTTGTGTGATACTGAACCTTTGGATTCAACAACATAACACAGGACTTTCATACAGAAGTCCAGCATGAGGCCACTGTCTAGGCCTCCTGATGTTTTACTACTGTCCCCTAGTGGAAAGTAAAAAGCAATAGAGCATTCAGACTACAGCAGCTTCATGCTGTTGTTCCAGAGCTCTGAAGGTCTGCAGGTAACATCGCTGAAATATTACAGGCAACCGAGTCGTACAAAGCCCAAGGTTGTTTGATTCCCGTATCCCCAATTCAATTCAAGTTTAGACGAAGGAGTCATATTCTAGTTTCAGCATTTTTTAGGAACTATATGCTACTTTAAAGTTAGTTGCTGGCCTCACCTCCTCTTCAGGGTTTCGATCACGAGCAAATCCTTTTCTCTTCCATACTTAGGCCACTTTGGTTGAAGTAATACTTTTTCTTTTCAGTCCATAAAACTGTTCCACAAGTACTTTTCTGCAAATTGTACAACTAGTACAAATGAATTGGAATTTCTCTGTCATTGTTATATTTGGTTGAAACTATGAAGGTCCTCTAAAGAAGAAACTATACTTTAGCATTTTAGCACTATGTATAAATCTGAACTATTGTAGAACCATGTTTGTGATGCTGTAGTACATAGAAAATACTATTAGGTATAACATGACAAAGATTATGATGTTTTTACATTTTACTGTGGTTTGAATATGTGATTTTTATATAATCAGTTAGCCAATTAAACAAACTTTAAACTTGCAAGCTCATTCACTTTATTATCCACAGTCAAACCTTTTACAACAATTTAATTCAAGTGCTGGACAGATTTTTGAAAGGAATATAAAAATCAATAAACTGGACTCGCAGGCAGGTTTTCTGGGCTCCACAGAAGGTGGGTGGTGGTGAGAGCTAGAAGACGTTTAACTTCTAAAAAATTAAGTATCTTTAACAGTGTAACTTTGTTTAATTCAGATTTTCTGTGTCCTGAGACCAAATTCAACCTAAAACATTTTCATTTACAGTGGTGAAGAGAATAAATAAATTACTAAAGTAACAGAATAGTATTCTATCATGAGTAATGCCACATTCACACATACACACAAACACACTTCACACATAGAACTGTTGTAAAATTCATCATCACTCTAACACCAGCAAAATTATACTTTGTATATATTATTATATTAAATAAATATAAATATATATGTAAATCATCTCTAAATGAAATATATCCTTAAACAATGAGGCCCAAACTGAGACAGTGATACTTTTACAGCTTTGTGTTGGCATAGATGAGTTTAACTTCAGTCGTAAATGTTCTATTAAGAGATATTGGAGGACAAACTAATTGGAAATATTGTCTGATAAATGTATTTGTTTCTGTATTAATGATATCTTAACCCAAATTCAAGTCAAGTCAAAAAATAATAATAAAGATTTATTCAAATATATAAAATATTTTAAAAAAGGAATGGACTTTGCAGGTGAGGAATTTAAAATTTTCTAATAAAAGGAAAAAAAGAAACTTTCCAGATAGAACAATTTCATCCAGTTGCCAGCTTTACATAAAAGTTATGGCAGCAACTTTTCTGAAATAATAGACTCTATTCACCTAAAAAATAAATACATTTCTTATTTTTTATCACAATGACAATGAATGACAGTGTACACTAAACAAAACATTCACTCATCAGGCCAAAGCCCTTCCTGTGTCACCTCCTGTGGAGAAGTGTCAACAAAACAAAAAGACACTGGAGCAGCTCCATGTTTCATGTCTGATTTAAACTGCTGAATTGGTCCAAAAGCCGAAGGCCACACTGGGCACTGGCACAAAATGTGAAGCCTGAAATCAGATTACATGCTCGTAATATCTAGACATATTTTAGTCAAATTGCATTTTGAAAGTCAAAAACAGAAAAATTGAATCATTACAAGGCTAACACACACACGCTCGCTGGCATTCATACGAAGTGGCCTGCTAAGAGTGTCCTGGCACTGGTACATCTTTTTTCTGGTGACCAGGGGGCAGTGGTTGACTGTTTCCTGGTACAACAGATGATGCTTCACCTTCAACTACAGGAGCTACCGTCTCTGCAACAGAGAGTCATACAGGCATGAGTAGACTGCATAATGTATGTATGCTCAGTATATTGTGTGTATTTTAGGGGTACTCCACAGATTTCACAAATACACTTGTCACACGGAGACTTGTTTATTGCAGTTGTGCAATATGTCACAGGCTAAGGAGCATTATTGCAACTGTATTAGTATTTTTGTAGCACAATAGCAATATTAATGTCTCTTATAAGTGCAGTAGTGAAAGGCAGGAGTACCCCTTTGTCTGTCAATGTTACTTTAAAAGGCTGTGTTGTGTCATAACAATGTAATACTTACGTTTGACTTCTGCTTTTGAGCCTTGGGTTTTTAATCTTTCTATTTGTTCTACTGCCTGAAAGAAAAGACAGAAACTGTTGAAACATCCCAGAATAACATGAAACCTCTGTTCAGTTTATTAAACTCTAAATATTCTGCAAGATCAAAACTGTACCATATGTGCATGTTCCTGATGTTAAAGCTACAGTTTGACATGTCTGAGTCTTGTTCTAAATCTCAAACTCAGTGGTAACTGCTACTCTATGTGTTACTATGTACAGTAACATTAGCGTATGGCTCATTTCACAGGTCACATCTTAGAATCCATCAGAAATCGCCTGGAGACTAGTGAAGTAGGCCATCCTGATTCCTGATTGAATTTCACTTGCAGACAAATTGTCTTGTGATTTACCTGCTGTATCTCGAATCTCTGAGCGTTCAGTTCTTCCTGCTGCTTCTCCAGCTCTTCCCTCTTTTTCTGCAGCTCCGCCGACTTCTTATTGACGTCATTCTGCTCGTCGGCCAGTTGCTGTTCGTACTCCCTCAGCTCCTCTTCGGTGTAAAGGGGATTATGATCTAAGGTCTGTGAAGTTTGACACAAGTGATACAACATGATGAATATATTGAATTATGTTTAATAAGAGGTGGAGTTCTAGTTATTATTTCAACAGCCAAAACCTTTTTCTCTTACCTCCCACTCATTTTTTTCAAAGAAGTCCTCTTTCTTAGTGGCAGCCAGGAACTCGCTCAGTGACACAAGTCTGTCTTTATTTGCGTCCACCTGAACATAGACACATGAAACAGCTTTATCCAATACATGGTCTTCAAGGTTTAATCACTGAAGACCCCAGAGGAAGCCTCAACAGTGTGACTCCTGCTAAAGTGCTGACTCAGTGCAGCCAGATCAGGTCATTTACTTTCTGCATTAATAATAAACATTACAAAGCCAGTATTATTGTGGTGGCTCACCTCGTTCATAACATGCTCTCTCATTCGCAGTCTCTCCTCCTCCATCTCAAACATGTCGTCTTCTTCGTTTTCAGGGTTGTACACCTTCTCCAGCTTGAAGACACACAGAGAAATATGATCTCCGAGCTTCATTCTTCATTTATGTAGTCCTTCATGCCAAAACATGCAGAATAAATGTACGTAAACAGAAAATCATAAATACCTCTTTAGTGAATAGAGCTTCAAGCTCAGTCTCATCAAAGAAACCGTCTCCATTGCTGTCTGAAAAAGTAACACAGTTACTGGAATGAACACATTATTTCATCCATACGTAGTTTTCTACAAGCAAATAAGATAACGTCATTAATGTGTTACATTATGTGTCTGTGGTACTGATATGTGTAGCGTAAACCATTTGTTTCTGATGACTGCACTAGAAATTAGCATCACGACTTAGTTGTAGATTCAGAACTGGACAAAAACATTTCAAAACTCTAGTCACCATGCATTTTGAAGAAAGTCTTGGGATCAAAGTCATCTACGTCCAAACCATCTGCCTCGTGCCACACCTCCTTGAGCTGGTCTTCACTGCCCTACAAACACACACACACACCAAGCATGCCATCAGTTCATCCTCATTTCTATCGCCCAGCAGTTTCAGGATCTTCTGTGTTCTTGTGTTCTCATAGCATCTTTATTTTTTGGTATGTTTTTCATGAATGATTACAGCATGTTTCCCACACACTGTTCGCCAGCACGGTTCAAATAATTCCTCCAAGTAATAACTGACAATTCCACTTAGCTAAATGAGTTGCAGATGTCTTACTGGGTGATTAACTTTGGGATGGTCAGCATGTTTCTTCTTCATCTCCTTGTAGTGCTGCTCTTCTTTCTTGCGGTCTTCCTCATTCATGTTCTTCAGACGTTCTCTCCTTTCGTGCTCCTTCATCATCTCGTACCTCTTGAACTCATCGTGACGGTCCTTGTCAAAGTTTTCAAGGTCTTTAGTGGCCTACCGATGAACACAAAATGCGGAGAAAGAGAATTCACACACGGACTGGACAGCAAACAAATGTTGCACAAGATTTTCATGCATATGACAAAAAACTGACTTGCCTCATAACTGTAATTTTCTACTGACCCAGTCATGCTAATTATAGCAATAATATAAGGTAAGGTGCTATTTACTGCGATTATAGGCTGAAGTGTGACACAGTTACTCATGAGTTTCAGCTATTTCAGCTATTTGTGCTACAGTCAACACACCCTCAGGTTACAACATTTGTGTAAGCAATTCTACTACACTTAATGTCTATTTAATGAACAGTTGTTTTTTCATGACTGCATGTACCGATTTGATGAGACGGTCCAAGTCCTCCACCTCAAAAGTGTTTGGATTCATGTGGTTGAGGTGCTCAAACTGCTTCAGCAGGGCCTGGTGGTCCACTGTCCGGCCTACAAGGACACAAATAACTGTAAAGCAGTTCGATCAGGTCTTTTCTAAAACAAAATAAAATAAAATATAATATACATTTGGCTTATTTTACATTGTATTAACTAAAACTATATTGACCAATAGTGTCTCTTTCCCTTGTCTTCCTAAAAACATTTTGTTCCAGCAGTTCTTGGCAAACACACGCTCTGTTTATTTAGGCTCATTTACTCCGGAAAACTGTAAAGTGAGAGCAAGTTAAACTGTATTTCTAAACATGATGGCGAGGCACTTCTGTGTTTGCATTTAATATGACACCACAGCTAAAACGGTCAACTTGCACATGCCTTAACGTCTCTGAGAGTTATGTCTTTACAATATGTACTGCAATGAGGATGTGCTACGACTTTGCACATTTCTCTGATGATTTTTATTGTGATTTCATGAAACATTTAATTCATCGAGATGCCACTTTTAGCTGCAAGTAGTCAGTGTATTACAACATGTTCCTGCATCTAAGAGCCACATCCTCTATTTCATGACTTAAAGAGGTAGACATTTGTCAGTGACACATCATCAAGCATTGCAGGATACATACCACTTCCCCCTTGGATGTCATGTTTGGCTTTAATAAGCATCCGCAACCTGTTCATCTCTTCTCTCTTCAACTCATCGAGCTTTGTCCGAAAATTGTGGTGGACAAAGTCCAACTCTTTGGACAGTTTACCTTTCTGCAAGCAGATAAACACGCCACAGTTCGATACAAGTGGGTTACGAAATAATGGTCTGTGTGGTGAGCATGGAGGCGTACCTTGATGTCATCTATGTTGGTATTTTTTAGCTTTTCTTTAAAGTGGGGGTCCTTCTCGAGGTACTCGATGACTTCCCTGAGGTAGCGGTCGTAGTGCAGCCCAGTTTCCTGAAGCATGAAACAAGTAGGCATCAGTGTTTACTGTAGTTAAAGGACTGAAATGTACATCTGTTAATATTTAACTTGACAGAGTGACACTTAATTCAACCTGATATTTCTCTCGTTTAAATTTCTTCTCAACTTTTTATCCACAGACGTGTTTGTTCCATGTGAAACAATCCTGTCTGAGAGGCTAAAAGCCAGATTAATCTCCTCCTTTGGATGACTGAGGATAATTTAGTCAATTAGCAGTGTCATACAGGAGACAATATATATAACTGACTCACAGCACTGCGTGGAGTCTCCAGTTCCTCCGCTTGTGGCTCCACTTTGGTCTTATCCACACTTATGGGCACTGACTGGATACACAGCCAAAAACTCAGCAGAATCAGCCCACAATGGGCGAAGGCTTTACTCCTCTTCATCTGCTTGGGAAAAGAAATAGTAGTTTGATGATTATGGTCTATTTAAGAGCTGTTTAATTGTATTTAAAATGGTCTAAGTGCTCAATGTTTACCCAGCACAGCGTGGGCAGGTGCTTAACTGAAAAAAGAAAGACAACACCCTCCATTTCTCAAGTATTGCAAAAACTGATACAAGCCTGAACTTCACATGGAGATAATATGGTTGGAGGTTATGCAAGGCTTAATCTGAGAAGCAAGTTAAAAGCCTGTGCAACACGTGTGTTCTGACAGAGCAAGCTTCCTCACACATTCTTATAAAAGACCGTTGTGAACAATATAAGCACACACACATGCTAACCGAGTCATAGGAACAACAGGTTGTTTAGTGGGGAGGATGATGGACAGAAGATGGTAGCTAATTCATTCTCTCACACATGCACAAAAGCTACAAAACAAGCCTTAGCATTCATAATATCAGGCACTAATGATTCACAGTCTATATAAAACAACTTACCTGGACAATGGCACCTACTCTGAGCTTCTCTTTTTACTCTTCCTCCTCTTTGAGTGTTTGAGCTTCGCCGGAGCTTGTTTACTGCTGTCATCTGTCACCTACCAATACAAGGCATCAATGACCACAACCTACACTAAATGTTCTGCTCACCATGGCAACGCCCCGCCTCTGGTCACCCCTTATTGGACAGAGGAGAACGCTTCCGTTGTAAAACAGTCGCGTTGAGACACGATTGGATCTTTACAACCGTCCATCAAACTATCATCTTGCCGACGGAGAACCGCGGTGGCTTAAGGTGCTTTGAGACAATCCGTACGTGGCGTTTAGCGTTTATTCTCACCCTGAAACTGAATTTCACACACTTAAAATACATGTGTACACAGAAGCTCAGGGCAAGAGCAAGTTTAATGCAAAATATATAAGATTTTAATGGAATAACTTGTATTCTCTTGGGACAACATTAAAGCCTGCACATAATACCAGTGATTCTCAAAGGTCTACATAAAAATAAACACTAAGCATTAAATAGGCTTTCTGTACAAAATTCACAGTTTGTGTGGTAGCCTATGCCTGTGCTTAAGTTTTGGTTATTGTATAGTTATGCACTGTGAATTCCCATTCGGGAATTTTGTGGAATCCGCTAATATTTTGTTTATTATAAATTTACCATAAATATCTAAATTTTGTACTGTAGAGCTAATTCAACTCAAAATGTCTAGTTTTTATAGTCAGAACATTAGTTCTTCTGAACTCAAAATTATGAGTTGCATGAATTAATCACCCAGAGTTTACTCAACTCATGCATGCATGAGTTAATGCTTTACAAATAATGTTCTGTTTAGTATTTTAAAGAAAACTGTCATGGTGGAAAGTTGCTGTGTGTCTTTAATACATACATACATTAAGTTGTGGTTGTTTATCTTCACACTGGTGAAAACTAAGTCAACCAAGATAAAGGTTGGATGTTGAATTCAGTCTAAACCCACCGTATACTTGTGATGATTAAAGCCACTGGGAGCATTTTAATACTATTATTACGCATTAAATTCAACTTTTCTCCACCAGCAGCAAATGTATATTACTATTAGCAGAGCTGTAGTTCAGCTGTTCATCAGTTTGTGATGATTGTTAAAAGTTTCATTAGTGTAAAATAAACTGGTCAAACAAGACTCACATTAACACTGAAGTAAAGAATCTGAAGTAGTTTTTTTATTTTAAGATCAAACAAGAACCTAACTTGTTCAACAAACTAATAAATCAACTAAACAAATGCACAAGTTGACACAGCATGATGTTGAACTTAAAGGTATTCAAGTAAAATACATTACAGAGGTATAAAGTTCATGAGCCACACAATGAAGCAATGAGAAAGAGCAGTGGAAGCTAGGCTAGAAGAGGATGTGGATATTTGTAAGCAGCAGTTTGGCTTCTTGCACAGAAAGAGAAGTACTGATGCAATTTTTGCTCTGAGATTGTTAATGGAGAAGTACAGAGACGGTCAGAAGGAGCTGCATTGTGTCTTTGTGGATTTATAGAAAGCTTATGACAGGATGCCGAGAGAGGAGCTACTTGTATGAGGGTGTCAGGAGTGGCAGAGAAGTACATCAGAATAGTCCAGGAAATGAGGAGTATGACAGTAGTGAGATGTACTGTAACGTAGGTCAAACAGAGGAGTTGAAGGCAGAGGTGGGAATCAGCTTTGAGTCCCTTCTTGCTATGCTGATGGACAGGATGACAGATGAGGTCAGACAGGAATCTCCTTGGACAATGATGTTTGCAGATGACATTGTGATCTATAGCGAGAGCAGGGAGCAGGTGGAGGAATGAAAGTCAGTCGTGGTAAGACGGTGAGGTTGCATGGGGCTGTGTGCGGGTTGGAGTGGGTGGAGGAAAGTGTCAGGAGTGTTGTGTGACAGAAGAGTGTCAGTAAGAAGCAAAGGAAAGGTGAACAAGACAGTAGTGAGAGCAGCTGTGCTGTATGGGTTAGAGACTGTAGCAGTGAGGAAAAGACAAGAGGCAGAGATGGAGGTAGCACAGATGAAGATGTTGAAGTTCTCTTTAGGAGTGACGAGGATGGACAGGATTAGGAACAACCACATCAGAGGGACAGCTCAGGTTGGCTAAGACTAAGTCAGAGACAACAGACTGAGAAGGTTTGAACATCAACAAAAAACGCACATGTCTCGATATTCACGATTATGATACTCTCTGATGTTACCTGACATATGTGAGAATTGGTTTCTTGAGGCTTTTACTGAGCAGGTAGAATCACTGCCATTCAATCACTGATAATAACTATTTAATGACACTAAACAATACCACGATCAGATAGTAAGGTGAAAGTGCTGTAGATGATTTAAATAAAGGTTTGTAAATCAACTAATTATTGGAATTTATTGAATGTGTTACGTTTTTTAAGTTCAATGATAACAACTATACCACCTGGGTAAAGGTTGGGTTAATCCTTAATGTATTGTATTTACTGCCATTCCTGGTGACTACCTCACAGATTAAAAATATACAACATATTCTGGGTTATTTGACTGTTTCTGATGGTCTGATCTGTATTAATGTACAATGTCATATATAGAAAAAATAAAATAATAAAGGATACACAATATATTTACACTATGTTGACAGCATAGCAGCTGCTACCACAGTGAAATCAGTGAAAACAACGGGACTAAAAACTAAAATCTAAAACCTTTCCCACACAGGTAAGGCTCTAACTGAGCATGTGCAGAATGTGTAACATAACACCTGTATGTGTCTGACTGGTGGAAATTGAGGGGCTACACTAAATGACTCAAACATAATAACTCACAGGACCAGCTACATGTACTTGGTTATTTTCCACTTCATGCGGACGAAATCCACTCATTTCGACACTATCTCCGTCGGTCCACACGGTGGAGCTGCCTTTCCGCCAAATCTCCGGTAAATCGACGCAGCCAGGCAGAAACGGGATCCAACCAAAACTCAACTCAACCACCTCAACAGGAACTGACGTCCCTTCACTGCAAGTGGATGGAAAAAAATGCAGCAGCAGGAAAAATGGCTCCAAACTCCGCACCGCTAAAAGGTGAGAAGTTAACGTTTTTACACTAAATGTCTGTGTTAAAAAGTTGTATCTCGTAGATGTCTGAAATCTGTTGTTGCGGCTTGTTAGTATCTGGTCATTTCCCGTCTGAGCAAACCTGCGTTTCTTCCTTGTTGTGGGTTGAAAAGAGCAAAGCAGTTCCCAGGGTAACGTTACTTCTAAGGTATCAAATCAGTGTCCATCCAAGTACGGAGCATCATGTAAAGTAAGCTGTTTAAAGTTATCTAAATACGCCATTTTTATGTTTCTGTGAACGATATGTCTGTGCCGTGCCGTTTTGTTAGGTTTAGCTAACTTAGCATCCAACTTAGCAAAGTCAAAAGTTAAAGTTCCAAACAACAGCTATCAAAAGTATCAAGACGCGACATTTGATCGGGCTATCCGGGTTAGTTAGCAGGAATAATGTCTTATTATTTATTTAAAGTCGCTGTTGTCTCATATTAACAAGCGGCTGAGTCCTAATTTAAGATGCGAACAGTGTGTCAAAGCAAACATTTATTGACGATACGCATCATTCGGTGTCAGGTGGACATCAGCCGACAGGTTAGCTAGCTAGCTAACCGTACAAGGAAACGTTCAACGATGTGACGTGATGGGCATTTTATATTATGAATAACTACTTTTCTTTATGTGACAGCTAGCTAACTAACTTAAATAGGGAACTGTCACACCGACATGAACAAACCGATCAGGAACTGCATGTTTGCTGTGATTTTATGTTCCTCTGCTGTTATGCTATTTTATTAAAGGCTTTGCGCGTTTAAAAAATTGATAAAACTTGATGATACTTCTGTAAAATGCTGATGGCACATTCATTAGCTATAGGACTGGCTTAGAGATGTGTGGAGGACATTTTGGGGGATTTCACCCCCCCCC
>OMLM01001854.1:12090-50780 GCA_900302695.1 Helostoma temminkii | reverse complement strand
ATTTCACCCCCCCCCAGTTTACTAAGAGTTTTTTGTTTATAGTGTTTAAGTTCTGCACAAAGCAGCCTCAGAAATAGACCCACCAATGCAGTAAAATAGTTTTACAGTACTGTTTCCTTCTTAAACATAGAACATACCTCACGATTCTTGACCAGGTTACTTATTTTACTCCATAAAGATGTTGTGCTGTACTTTGACCAGTGTTAGATGTTGCTAACATTTGCACTTTTGCACAGCAGTTAAAAGAAAAACTCTCACCCTGAGCCTAATGAGATAAAATCCTAAATTAACTTTCAGAGTATTATGCAGTGTTGTGCAGCAAACAACTCAGATCTATTAGATTTTAAATTATAGTGGCATTAGGTATGGAAATGCTAGAATTTTGGGGTTTTAAAAAAATGCATGATGGTGATTTTGTCAAATCTTAAAACAAATTATGTGGGAATTCGTCAGACTGGCAGTATCTCATTTGTTATTGTAACCTCTGCCTTCCCCAATATCTTTTCACTGGTACAAGGCTTTTCACTTGAGGCTTTTGGGTAGTTTGGCTGTTATCCATTGAATTCTTTCATTTAAATGGCATACTTAGGTTGACTCACTGTCCTCTTCTTCCTGTGAACTTTAATCACATTACACTGTGTTTACATACAGAATCAGGAAGTAGTAACTGTTCAGTGTTAACTCAGACAGTGACAGGGAACCGTCAGATTATTTAAAACTGACTTGTCAAAGGATGCATTTTTACTGTGTGAAAAGTCAATAATATACAGCTGCAACTATTTTGCCAGAGCTTGGCATTTCTTCAGATAATTAAGCCATCAGTGACATCGGGCATCAAAATTATCTTTATGCATTTATGTCCCTGAGCTGAGTTGGCACCAAGCTCCTCCAGTCAAATGCTTAGTGAATGCAGCCACATTGTTAGTGCCCACTGGTGTTAGCACAGCTGATAAGACAATCTTGGGCCATGGTGCTAACAGAGTGAGAGAAAGCCAGAGAAAGAGAGAGAGATCCATCGGGCTGCTTAGCATGCCAAATTCCTCAGCTGCACAATAGTACTAGGCTAGCCTGAACCCCAGCACAGCCAGCCTTGTACACCACAATGGGAGGGGAAGCTCAGGAGAGGCCGGTGACGCCTGGGGAGAGAAGGACCTCGCTCACCCCTGGGGCAGTGATCTTTGGATGAATGGTTGCTTTGAGAACGCTGTGTCAGTTTAGGACCACAAAACACTCTTTGGAGCAATGTTTTCCTCATGTTATTGATGTCCAATACTCTTGACTCCTTCTTGCTGTTGCCTAATGATAAATGGTTAAGATTATCAAGAATGGAAGACAACCTTGTTTGGCAACAGCTTTGGGCTTTTGAGGGTTGGATGGAAAAAAACTACACCTTGGGATTTAGAAAGTTAAGAGCACTTTTTGTTTTATAAATGAAACAATAAAGTATGAATGGAGAAAGTTGTCAGTTAAGTTCACCTCCTTGTTAAAAAACTTGTGTAGTTGATTGCTTTAACGGGGTCATTTTATTTGGGACAGTATGTGGTCAACCCATATGCTTAGTTACACCTCGCAATGTCAAGGCGGAAAACATAGTATAAATCAGCCTATCTATTTAAAAGCCATGCACATGCTGGTAGTGAAGCGCATGATGGTTGTGTGACCCAACTCACGCCCTTGACTTTAGAACAAGCACAAGTAATTATTGGCTGCACACATATAGCAATCAATAAGCAATCAAACAACAGCAACAGGGCCCGAGGAGACCTTAAATCAACTGCCAGTTTCCACATGAAGATGATCCTTGTGGCTCATGAGGTAGCTTGTACCATATGGCAGAGGGTTGGTGTTGGTGTCCATATGCTGCAGTGTTCTGGAAAAAAAAACCCTAACACCATTTACTGGCCATGCCTGAGCAAGACTCTTGCGCCAGTGTGTGAATATGATGTGGCACATTGTAAAATGCTTGGATATAAAAGGCATCAATGCTGCTATATGCAGTTTACCATTGCTGCATCTATCATGTAAGTGGGTAATGCCAAAGGATGTTTTTGCCCTTTAATTTGTCAGAAATAAATATTTATCCTCTTTGATTTGCTGGTATAATCTCAAGATCGTCTAAAACACATTTTGAACTCATTCATATGTTTTTATCCTTTCTTTTTAGGTGTTTAAAGCTTTGCTCCTCGATGCTTCGGGCCAGGCTCACTTGAAAGTGGTCAAACTCATGGCACCTTCCAGTTGACAAAATGGCCCAGATATCAAGTGGTAATGGGTTCAAGCTGGATATCCCCCAGCCAAAGGGGGCTGTGGGTAAAGAGGAAGCTCTTCGCATGGAGGAAGAAGCTTTAGCAAAATTGCAAAGGGAAAAAAGACACACTCTTTCAGCTTCAACACCATCATCATCATCATCATCTTTTTCAACGTTGTCTTCATCCTCTTCAAAACAAAAAACATCTAAATCTACCACTACTGCACCTCAGTCTTCACCCTCTATTAGCAGACCAGAAAAGGACCTCATTGTCTTCCCAGAGACCAAGAAACAGGCAGAGCAGGACAAGTTCAGGGAAATTGATGTGGACAAGCTTACAAATGAGGAACTTGAAAAGCTCCTACTTGACGAAAACTTTGGGGCTAACAGCAAAGTGTCCCGCCCCTCATCGCTGCTGGGGTTTAACCTCAGTGCCTCCTACCCTGGAAGCCATCCTGGTAGCTCCTCTCCTTTCCAGAGCAGCCAGTGGACACCTATTCTGTCCACTCCATCTAGCTCCAGTTTGTCCACTCCCACGCATCGGCCTACCCCAATGTTCCCCTCTGCTCCATTCCCCAAACCAGGAACATTTCAAAATGGTTTCACTCCAACTATGTCACCCTTTGTGACCATTCCAGCGCAACAGCCATCCTTCATGGCCTTCACTCCCATTCAGCCGGCTGCTGCCATGGTCTTCCCACAACCACCCGTGGACCCAGAGATGGTGAAACTGTTTGACAAGATCGCCAGCACCTCAGAATACTTGAAGAATGGCAGATCAGCCAGCACTGACCTAGATTCCTCTCAAGTTGGCACAGCTTCTCTGGCACCCAATCCGCCACCCCAGCAGCCAGCAGCGACAGAATCTTCAAGCTTCAGCCGCTTTGACTGGCTCGATCTGGACCCACTTACAAAGCGTAAAGCTGAGAATGAAGAAGCGGCCTCGGCATCAGGAGGTGCTGAAGAGACAGTACAAGGAAGTCCCGCTGGGGATCCCTGGGATGCAGTGCTTGAGACTGAAGGGAACAGTAATAGCAGCAGCCCCCCATTGGAGGGGCAATCATCACAGTCAGTTCGCCTCCAGCAAAGGAGGGCATCGGCAGGAGCTACTGTCTCTAGGAGTCAGTCACTTAACATCCCAGGAACGTCATCCCAGCACAAATCGAACAATCAGGTAGGAGCGGTTAAGTGTAACTACTTGACCAGTGTTGGTCAGTCATCATCCTTGATCATGCCATCCTGTCCAGACTAGGGGTTAGTCCACTGCCACCCTGATAGGTCAGGATAGTTTACAAACATTAATTAGTCTTGGCAGACGGTTGACAGCATAGGCAAAAGTATGAATGGCAGAACAAATAACTAAATAGCTCATAAAATGAGTGTATGTGACTGAGGTTTAGTCAGAATACATGATCGTGGATCTTCTTGTTGAGCCAAAACACCCATCAAAGACCTGCCTAGAACTGCATGTATACTTTTCATTCATTTTCCAACACAAGCAAAACATCTTCTTTAGTTCCGCTCTCTGTAATTAACGTACTGTGGTTGGCTACCCGTTGAATCACTGTGATTAATTTTGCCAAGCAAGACATGAGTGATCCAATGTCTTTTCCTGAATATTTAGAGCGTTCATTTGGGACAGCACTGTGGGCAAGTGGCATGAGCTATTGTTGCCTCTAAATATTGTTTCCCCTGAAACTAAACAACCATCTGTCATTTGGCTGACAGCTTTGAGTTAAAATGGAGAGACAAGTATTTCAGAGCAGTACAGATATAGAGCTCAAGACGTCACTCGACAATTTCTGTTTATGTCTGCATTTTGGCAGGAACAGCGTAAGTGAAAAATAATGGAGATGATATGGATTCCAAGCTGCTGGAGTTTAATGCACTGTACTCAAGTTTAAACATTTCTGATCTTTACAATGTCCCTGAAGGATAAAAAAACTAATACAGGGTAGCTTTTTCTAAATCTGAACCCAAACTCTTGAAGAATTTCATGACTTCTTTTACAACTGGATGCTGTAATTAAATCATCTGATGCTCAGGTCACAGGTTTGACCATGAAAATGCCAACTGCAGGTTACGTTACTGCAGGGAATTACACTATTTACACAGTTTAACATTGTATCCAGCTGTTCTAGGGAGAGAAAACATGTTTTATCATCAGCATCTATAATGGGATTAATGTCATGACATTCATTTTTTTTTACTTTAAAAAGACGCTAAAGCTTAAATTCTACCCACTGCGACAGCAGACTCTGACTGCCGATGGAGCTGCTGCTGATTTTTCTGAGTGAACCAGACATGTTCAGAAGTTGTAACTGTTACATGTGAAACAGATTGTAAATGTTTTTGTCCAGTGGATCTGGTTATTTATTTTTTGCATGGTCAGCAGAATATTCTGGAAACATTTAGAAAATTGTGGTGAGTGTTGTCAAACCTGATTTTTAAATGGATGTATATTGATTGATTAGTTATAAGCCATACGTGACAGATACAATATGAGGATGGATGCCCAGAGCTCTATACTGAGGCCTACCAGCCAAACATCTTTTTTCATCACATCTCCTCTTCACTCTCATCAGTAAGAAGTTGCTAATTGCTTGCGTGGAAATGAAAGCCTTTATAAGCTTCATCACAGTAGTTTTTCATGTATTTTGACAGAAGTGAAGAGCTCTTTGTGATATTTGGACAGAAGGAATGTGAAGTGATAAATCTGGCTACTTATATGTGTTACCACCCTCCGCAGCAATGTGTATAGTCACCCCTGCTCTTGTTGCATGCATGTCCCTCCCCATATGCACATGGTAGAGTACAAGAAACAAATGGCAGAACACTGCAACCCTCTAATTGTGATATTTCTTTACAAGCAGCGGTCAAAAACTCAACAGAGTACTTTTTAGGTCTCAGTGGTCTGTTCTTTTGGACATTGTGTCAGTTTTCTGTGGTTCTCAAGACGCCCAGTTCCTGCTCATTGTGTTTCTCTGTGTCACGACCAAACAATTGGTCTCTGTGGTTTGTTTCTCACACCAGGGTGATAATTAACCTTGCAGCAATGTACAAGGGCCCTTCTGTCCAAAATCCCCCATGGCTGTGGAAAAGCAGGAAATTTTACATAATACAAACATGGTGCTTGAAAAGACGATAGTGGATTACCGTCGGAAAATAGACTAAAATAGTGGAACAGGTCAAAAACATGTCCAACTGAGGGCAGTTTCAGCATTCCCAGGAGGTCATGCAAGTCCAAGTGCGGGGCATTGCAGACATATGCTTTGCCATTCATCCTGGCTGAGCACCCTGACATTACTTCAGATGTCTGTTCCTGCAAAGGGTGCAACATGTTTACTCTTGCCTGTATATTATGTCTGGGTTCAAGTCTGCATTTGGTGGTCAGATTAATGGTACACTTCACATATGTACTACAACTGCACTCTCACTTTTTATGTGCATCCATTATGCCTGCAGTAATTATGAATGTAGCGTATAAATGATATGTGTGTTTGCTGGCAGTCAGTGCCTTTGTTGTTTTAAACAGAAACAAGCCTGTACAGCTCCCACAGCAGCACCAGAATGACCTAACAAATTGACTTCATGCTGTAAGTTGCTATTCTAACTCTCATCTCGTTTATACCTAAGCGCGAGAAATGTATTGATGCAGTGCTATATATGGAAGACAGTACTTTAAGTAACTGCTTTTAATGTTTTAATGTCAAGAAGCAGTTTCAGTTTTCTATAACGGCAGCTTAACAAAGCCATTTTATTTAAACAAGTGAAACTAGATTTTGAACACACAGAGACTATAATACACACACTACCACTACCGACTACTAAACCACGAATAGCCTATTAAAATACCGTATATCTGCCTGCATGAACTTCATATTAAGTTGCCTGTTTGACTGAGGGCAGTGTGTTGTGAAGGTGTGGCCCTGCTTTCCAAGAACAACTAAAATGTGTTGGGGCTCAGATAATGTCTTTCCTTAAACAACCAACCTGGTGTTTTGCATGGCTTTGCCTACATATTAAAGTAAAAAAAATGTTCAGAGCGTGCTGTAGTATCGGTGCTTTAAAATGCAATGCAATATATCACCTTACAAAAACCTTGGTAGTAAAGGGGTCGTGTTTTAGTTTTGTCAATAATAATCATAATGTGAATCTGACAGAACCTGCTTTGAAAAGTGTACTCAAGGTTATTGTTAATTAGGTGTTCGATAGTGTTGTTATAGTGATATTACACTTTAGCACTTTAATATCTGATTGTAAATTACTTTATTGCACCAACCTTCCATCGGTAAGTGCCAGCAATGACAGTTAAGACCCACCTCTATTGTATAACATCTAGAAATAAGTCTGTGGCACAAATACGAATACAGTCTAAATGTGGGGTGATCAGTTGGAGCCTGTTTCTTAATGAAACCTGCAATAGCACAGCAACACTTTCTGAAATGCCTGTTTGACTCATGTTGTAGTTGCAAGTTGACTGAACTGATGTGTTTGTCCAATCCACATAAGTCAACACTCTACTCTACTTGCAAAACATTACATCTCTTCAATAACATTTCTTACCATTTGCACCTAATTAAGGAAACAAATGCAATCTTAACATTAGCCTTGGGAAGTATGAGGAAATGATTGCTTGTAATATCACGTTACTTATAATGTGAGGCCAAAACTGGGTAAGCATTGGCATTGGCAAGCAACAGTAAACTTTGTCTTGTATTAAAGGGAAATGTTTTTCTTTTATTTATTTACATAATTTAACTACTTACTCATAGCTGATGGGAAAGATGGACAAACCAAGTCAGCAGACACCAGTTATTACTCTATGCATGACTGTAATTTTTTGTGCCGTTGTTGCACTTGCAATTATAGGTCCCTTTTTAAAAAAAAAATAAAATATATAATTTATTTCCAAGATGAGTGTGTCAGTCAGCCTGAGGTTGCCAAGCCTTGTTGTGGTTGGCAAGATTGTACGTACATAAATCGTGGTGGTGTGGGGGTGTGAAATGGAACAAATGAGTTTGAACCCAGAGACGTAGTCAGACCCAAGCTATCTAATGTGTAGTCACGCCACACTGTATTTCTCTTCTTTTAGTCTTTGTTGTCATTCTCTCTTGCCTTTTTTTAATATATCACCTCCCCCCTTCTCACTTAAATGGTTTCAATTTACATCGTTTCATCTCTTCTCCATCACTCTCTCTTCTCCCGTATATTCATATAGTTGCTGCTACTTCTTCCTTGCTTTGGCCTTTGGATGCTAAGCTGTAATAATCAGCAGTCAAACAAACGCCTCTATCTGGAGTTCAGCCGTCACGCCTCACAGCAACAACTCCTGTTCACACCTGGCTCTTACTGATTGCAAAGGAGCACTGAAAGTTAAAGTATGTTTTATCACACCTATATTACTTATGCTCTCTTTTTTTGGTTCATGTAGGAGATTTTTAAATCCAGAGAAGAAATGGTAAGAATTTTAGTCAGGTATGTTAATGCAAATATATGTAGCCTCGAAAGATTATTGCTCTGCGAAGGGTATTTGTTGATTTGAAAATGTATAACTAGAATGCATATTAATGACTTAATTGTTGGTATTGTAAATTATTTCTAGGCTTCAGCAGTGTGTGTTTGTGTGTGTGTGTGCTGAAATGAATACTTATTGATGATTAATTCATTTGTCAACAGACATGACCAAAAATCAAATCAACCCTCAGGGAATCACCGTTCCTAGTTGAGTCATTTTAGCCATGCTTAAAGCAAAGATTTTAAATGTTTCAGCTTTTCAAATGATATATTTTTATGCTTTTAACATGATCATCTTTGAATATCTCAAATATCGTGAATACCTATGGGTTCAGTTGTAACAGGCGTTGTTGACTATTTTATCGATAAAATTAAAAAATGATAAAACGATTCGATGATAATGACAGACAGTTAGTCATACTCAACTAGAGTATGACTAAAACACGAACTGAAATATTTGGCTTGCCATTTCAAAGTAGATTTCTTGGGCAAGTGTATGCCTGTTTGTTCTTGCACTGTTCCTTCAAAATGACCTGCAGGCTGATTTTTATCTGAGCTATCAGCTTTTATCTGAACACGTGCTGTGAATTCAGATTATCCTCTGAACCATAGTGAACTCTCCGGTATGCCAGCATGTTCATTTTTCCAACCAATTACAAAGTCAAACCTCTCCTTCCCCCACAGATTCCAAAAAACTCTTTTATACCTTTCACACTTCCACAACCCCCACTCCAGACTGTGCACCATTTCCTTTTATCATCTAATTATACCTTACACACAAGGATGAGATGCCGCAGCACACGCAACACTTCGTAAAATTTGTTTCATCAGGCAGATTACAGGATAAAGGAGATGGCGCAGTGCAGGGATGCAACATAGATTCTAGTAAATGTGAGTCACTTGGCAGACAGTTCTGTGCATCCTAACCTTAACCCTGTTTACTGGCAGAAAACAGGAAAACCATTGTGGAACATGGTGAGGAAGCAGGTAGAAAGCTAACACCCAAAAAACAAATCATTGGTGTTAAAGAGGTATTAAGAGAGAATTTTTTTTTAGTAACTTTAGTGTTAACGCAAAAGTTATTTTATCTTATTTAAAATAACAAGTCAAAGCGTCTGTTTGACTGAGCCGTCAGCCACATTTTCAAACCGTGGATTTCAGTTTATCACAGGAAGTGTGAGTTGGATTGCCACCACTCACTTCCTGATAGAAAGAAGAAGTAGTTCAAAAAAGCTGGTTCCCCTGATTTAACTGTATTGGTCATAGCACGATGCTGTATCCAAACTGTGTGTTAGAAAGGGTTATTCATGTAAACGTCACAATCTTTTAACATCAGTCTTCATTTCTTCAGTACCTGTTTGTTCGGCACAACAGCATCACTCATCATTTCCCACATTGAGTTATATTGAAAATTGGAGCCTGGAGTTGCTACATTTTGCTTGTATTAAGCTGAGTTTAAATGAAAATATCTTATAGGTCAGGTAAACAGTTCTTCAGTACCTCAGACTCTTAATCGTAGCTGACAGTGACCAGTGAATATTTGAGTGCAGGTTTCCTTTGGACAGTCTGGTGTCTCTTTCATTAGACTGGCGCAGAGAGCTAAGAAGGCGGCTGATGCTTAGATGTCTCTGTAACTCAATGCTGATGTGGGGCTTGAAATTACCATTGGATGTTGTTGGTTAAGCCTTTCAGTTCTGCTACTGGTCTCAGTCAGAGTTTCTGTGTCCACAAAGTTCCTCATGCTAACCGAGGTCTAGTCAGTCAGACCAAATGAACAACACAACTGCTTTTTTAATGTTTGACTCTGCCAGTTGATTTTTATTTTTTCAACCGCTACACAGACTTTGTGTTGTTTTTTTTTAAATAAACAAACTGATGTCAGCAGAACAGTTATATAAGAAAATGAAACTATTAGAGGCAGATTGATGCACGTTTTAAAAAAAGCCCTGTGGCATGTCTATGTAAACACATTACAAATGCATTTCCTTCCTCTCTTTAAAAATGGCACTGTTTAAATTCATGTTCACCTTAACATCAACTAATAAAATAAGGACCCACTTATAATATTTTTGCTCCGTGGTGCTTCCAGTGGCCAGAAACTCCACTAAGTGTCCCCGAAGTCGAAAGTAAGTTTTGTGGATTGTAGTTTTATCCAGATGTTCTGTGGTGTAGACATATACTTCAAGATCTATGTGCTGCTGAATTATTCTTAACATGGTGGTGGTATGCTCCATAAGAACTTTTTGTTTATGATTTAGCCACATCTAAAGGAAAAAGCATGTTATAGCTGTTCTGGGTGATGCAGTCCTCCTTGATGTCTGGGTGGTGTTGGGGGAATGTGGTCAGATGCAGTTTGGCTGTCTGACAAGCACTTGGTTCGAAGCACCTTTTAGTCCCTAGAAGCTACCGCTGAAGGGCTGATTTCTAAATTGTTTTACAGTCCTGTTAAGCTATGAAAGGAAAAATAAATAGTTTCACATCTGTGTCATTTTTAGAAGATGGAGTCACATGTTTTAGTATTGATTATATCTCATATTTCAGATAACTGTGAATGTGGCCATCTAAGTGATGTGTGACATCCTGGATAAAAGCAGCTTTTCCAAATTTTCAGGACAGTTAAATCACTGGAGTTTCGAAATGTGTGGAAAAACAACTTCTGACAAGTTCCATGTCTTGTCTGTCTAAAAGTGTGGAAAATACATCAGAGAAATCCATCATAAGAAAGTAAAAAAATCATCAGTGGTGTCTTTTAGATTGAAACAAAAGTGTCATTTATATTTTTGTCATTGACCAGTTTAAATGCATTTATTAGCCAACATTAGTGTCGTAATCGTCCTTTATGTTGTACAATGTGTTCCTAGTATTTCAGGCAGTACCAAGAGACATCACAGCAAAATCAGAAGAAGGATTAGTCAACATGTGAATCATATGAAGCCGTTCCCATGAGTTCAGATGCCAAAATCGATAGAGTGAAACAAAGACGTGCCTGTCCCACTGTACAACCCCCTGCGTGTTCGTGTGTGTGGTAGTGAGGCGATCAGCTAACGCAGCCTCACTGGATTATCTGACTGTGTTTGTTTTTGCTGAAGCAATCCTGGCTCCAAACATAAACACAGCTAATGTGCTCCATCTCTTTTCTCTCTGCCTTTCTAATGTTTTCTGTCTCTCTTTATAATCCAGTCTCTCTCTCATCTCGTCCTCCTCTTGTTCTTCTTGATCTCTCTCCCTCCTGGTCTCTATGTCTCTATCTATTTGCTTTTTCTTTTGCTTTTTCCTCCCTTCCTCATCCAAAATGCTCATCCCAAATCATACAGCATAAAGTATAAGGCAGTTCTTAGAGGCAAGAAGTCTCAATAATAACATGTTGTTTATTATTTTAAACACAGGTTTTTCAATGCTGTTCATATATAAAGCTATATGTGGAAACAGGTAATACTCAACCATTAACAGCATTTTGAAATCTAGTCCCACAAATGTGAGACATACTGTGCAAAATGCATGAACCTAGCATCTTGTCTGCCTTGCTGAAATGTGCAGGTGGTTTGGTGTCAAGCTCTGGCCTCCTTTTCAAGCCCCATGCTGACTTAGAGATTTCTATCTCCTGATGTTATGTCAGGTCAGCCCGCTGCTTTGAACAAGACGTCTGTAATCTTGGGTTGCATAGTTATGATCTAAGCGAACCTGTTTTAAAATTGCATCTTGTGCAGTTGCATCACAGGTGGACAGCTGAGACATACTGCCATCCACCTGTACATATCCAAACCTCTCCAAGGTGTCCAGCAGACCACTTGTGTTTACATTTTGCTACTACCGTGTCACTTCCACTAGCATATTGCACACAGTTGGACCATCAGCATGGCCAAGGGCCGGCTGCTCCTAGCCAGCCATTGAACCATGGGCCATCAGAGTGTAAACAGCTTCAGCAGTATCTTTGTAGTTATAGTTGTCATCCTCTTTTTTGTTTGAGTGTCCTGCCTTTGTAGAGTATTAGGAATAAGAGGTTAACAGGGTAGAGCAGGTCTTTGATTCCTGGCTTCCCCTGTCTACATCACAAATACTCCTTCAACAAGACACTCAACCCAAGTTACTCCCAAAGCAAGCCTTTGTAAATGTGTGTGACCCCCAAGGTTTATTGCAATAGAAACTCAAGACAATATTAAGTTGATAAAAGTACTATGATAAAATATTTATTTATTTTTGTTAAAAGGAACTAACATAGCATGAGCATTTGAAAGATCACCTCTAAGTTCATCAAAAACAACTGTGGGGTTCAAAATCAACCTGAGGTCTCTGAGGGGAGGAACGAGCTGTAATTATTACATTCCAGACATTTCTCTCACCCTCTCTGGCTTTTCTTCCCTTCCTCTCCTGCCCTGTCTTCAAATCTCTCTCTCTCTCCCTTGTTGGAAGTGATGTCAGAGTCACAGGTTTCCAAGTTATGACTGAGCATTTTTGCAGACAGCTCAGAGTCTGGCACAGGAAGAGGTAGGGTCCTTTCACTTCTCATTTCCTGTGCCACAGGAAGCACATTCCTCAGCTGCTGGCAGTCAGACAGCAATAAAAAGCACAGTGTAACTGCAAGTTCCCGGCTGTGAGCCAGCCTCCAGGAATCTCTTTGAGTTATTCCCAAAGGACTTGTCTTGGGATCTGTGTGTCTGTGTGTGTGCTAGAGAGAAGGAGACAGATTTAGACCTCAGTTCTTTACTCGCATGTTTTTGTGTGAATATAGATTTGATTATTATTCCCTCCATCTATTGTGAAACTTTCTCCACTATACAAGAAAATCAGCTCAGGCGCTTTAATTTCTATTTTGTGAGCCTGTGTGCATTAATTGAAATGTAGACTTAAAAGTGCAAATAACTCAATTAAATGCAAAATTAATAGTTTTCAAGATTTAAAGGCATATATAAACTAGAGTCGTGATTGCTTTTGTCCTTGTTGACAAGTTTAATCTCAGAAGGATTCATACTGTAGCTCTGAGGTATACTTGATAATCTCTTAAACAAAAACACAAACCATTAAGACCTTAAGCATCTGTGTCCACAGCCAATACTGTTATTAATATAAAAGAGTTCATGTATTTTCTGAACACACTATAAATAATAAACTACACTACCAGTAATACCACTCATAGTCAGTCACAGTCTTTGTGTCCTGCTTCTGTTTGAAGTACATAGGCATGTTATTAATAGATATGTATTTTTTACTTCCCTAACTCTCTGTGTTTGACTCTCCTGTAGGACAAGGGAAAAGGAAAAGGTCTGGTCAAGAATGCCGCTCTGGAGGAACAGGATGCTCAAAACCTGGAAGTTGTCGCCTTCTGTGAAGACGTAGCAGCGTAAGATAATTCCTGTTCCCGTTATAATAAAGGCCATCTACTGACTGCTATTGGCTGTATTTTTTATGGTTTGAGTATTTTGATATTATAGTAGCTATAACTGCTAATTTTATGACGCTTGTCAAATGTCAATGTGAAAACAATATCACAATTGTAGCGAGGAACATAAACAAAAGAAAACTAAACAAAAAACCTGCAGCTTCCTCCTGATTTACAGAACTTGAGTTTCTCTTTATTGTTTTACTGTCCAGCCTACAACTTTACTACTGTGCTTCACATGTTTTAATCGAAAAATACTGTACTGTACTGTACACTGTACAGGTATCACAGACTAGTTGGTAACCTAAGTGGAGCATAAAGCACAAAAAGAGCTGTTTTTTACCACAGGTGGTAAAGAAAATATTAAAGACTGAGCTTTTATTGGCTAGGAGGCCAAAAAAAACTCCAAATTCATCTCCATTCTCAGGCTGCAGATTCACCATAAGGGGTAGTATGATGTTGGTGTCACCATCTACAGTCAAGGAAAGAAAAGTTACATCTGTGATACTTAGTGATGTGATGGCTGCTATAGCTGCAGGTTTTTCTTTTCTTATATGTTAGCGAACATCAATCAGATAACATTACTAATAAAAATGCATTGCGTCATTATTTATGGCTCAGGATTAAGATTTTCAGACAACAGTCAATCACCTTACTGCTGTATAAACACTATTTATTGGAGCCTGGCAGGAAATTAGACTAATTAGTTGTTGGTCCTGTTAAAGCTCAGAAAGTTTCTACCGACTTAAATCCATTGTTTTGTCGATGACCACACATTTTTATCTTGTGTGAGGTTAGTTTATGATCTATGCGTAGGGCTGGATCATATGTGATCGTATGTGTAGGGCTACAATTAAAAATAAGACAAAATAACTTCTTGATAAGGTGCAGCTTCCACATCCATGTCGCACTACATATGGCAATTGCAGTTTGTCCTTGCTTGTGTGTGCATAAATGCATACCCATTCTAGTGCATATTTACACACATAATTACATGTTTTGCTGTTCCCTTCATTTCCTGAAGCTGTAGAAAATTTCTCATTCCAGTAGTTAGTTTAGGTTTTAGGTGGAGTGATGATGCAGCTGCATTTGGAGAATTCGCTTTCATAATGATAACAGTCGACTCCCACTGTCTGTCCACATGAACACATGCTCTACTTTACTTAGAAAGGAACTTGACCTCACATAAGAGTGTAGTGTACATGGAAAAAAAGTTCAACGTTTAACATTAAAGGCATTACAGTGTATGAGACGGTGAATTTTAATTTGTGTTTTTATATCCCTCTCACTGTGCATGAAGTAAGCAGATCTGTTCAGATTTGTCCTATTAGTATATTTTATTTTTCCTATTATACTGCCAATGATGCATCACCAAACAATCTGATCCATATGGAATCAAAGCATGCCCTGGCTGCCCACAGTGTTTTCTCTGTCAAAGAAGAAGAAATTATGGAGAAAAATAAGTGAATTTTTTTTCCTCTTTCCATCAGCCTGCGTTCCAAATTCCCTCATGATGACATGTCCACCAACCCTGGCTTCGTCCTCAGCCCTGTCATCACCCAGAGAGACTGTGGAGGCGAGAACAGCTGCTCTGTCAAGGTTTCTATTGAAATCTCTGAATCTCAGCAACCTGTAACATTCACCTGTGATGGTAAGAATCCATGTATATACAACATGTATATTATTTCCCAACTTTTAAAATATAAAAGAAAAGCAGACACCAGCTTTCCAAATTGAACAATTTAACTTTTTATTTAATTACAAGACATAATATCGATGCCTTTTCTTTAAAGTCAGCCAGAAAAGAAACCTTGTAACCCCTTTGCCTTCAACAGTGAGCAGCTCAGATTGCAGATAAGAGACCTCTGAAGGAGGAAACAGCATTCACAGCTGCCAAACTCTTCACCCCCCCTACAGACCTCATTTTTTCTTTTCATTTTTTCTGTCGTGGGAAGTACACCACGTTCCTTTTCTGGATAAATAAAGGTTTGTCCCCTCACTGTGGAGTAGCCATGTTGGGCAAAAGGGACTGAAGTTTAGTTTTTCCTTTTTTCCCCAAAAGGGCAACTAAGATTTTTTGTGTCCCTCCATGGGTGTCTAGCGAGTTATTGGCATACTCCTCATTATACACACGAACACTACAAGCACTGTGACTGACATGTCTTTTGGGATGTGAAACTAAGCACACTGGAGGGTGTCAGCCAATCTAGTAAGCTAACTGTGTGACCAAGTTCACTTCTGTCTTTCTGGGTCCTTGAGGATCAGTGTTGGGTCACTGTGTGTGTGTGTGTGTGTGTGTGTGTGTTTGTTTATGCATGTTTGTATTAGTAGTCTGTTGTGCTTTAATGCCTGTATATTTATATTTATATCTGACAACCCCACTGACGGCTCTGTCTTGGATGACAGCCAACCTGAACTATATTTTCTTATGGCAGACTTTAGCTCTTTGTGTAAGTATATAGCACAGTATCCTACTGACCCAGACACCACGCTCAATAGCACAGTTCAACAGCAACAGCCTATAGGAAGTATATTTACTACTTTGACTTTCCTAACTTCCTGCATTGGTCCTAGTTTATCTCATCTTCCTGCATTGGCTATGTTTACCTCCCTTTATCCCAGTGCTTGGATCACTTCCTTCTTTTCTAGTATCATGTCTATTTTGTTGTTTCCTGGTTGACGTCCCATGTTGCCAGAAGTGCTTTGACCCACATTATTGTGTTTGGATTCCTCTGCTTGGACACAAATCTGCACTCGGGGATAATAAGCCTTAGTTCTACTCATAGCTTGGATAGAACAATAAAAAATGTTTTCTTCTTCATCTTTGTTTTATCGTCTTTCTGCCTCTTTGTTCCCACTCTTCCCATCTCTTTCTTTCAATTCATCAGACATTACTTTTAATTCTACTTGATACAATATTGACCAATTAGCTTTTATGCAGATCTGACACACTTTGAATTACCACTGTGGATAAAAAGTCGATATAAATAAAAGTAACTTGACTTGCTTCACAGTATTTTCTTTCACTCTTGTTTCCTTGCAGCGTCTTCTCATTCCTCCTCATCTGTTTGCTCTGTGTGTGGTCATTTGCTTCTGTTTTTTAGGAAATGGCTAAATTGTGTAACTTTTATTAAATATGACGAAAGGTCATATTCACTTGTTGCTGCGTTGTGTAATTATAAGAAACGGACAAAAAAGTTTTGAGTAAAGAATGATGCAAGTTTACATGATTGGCCTAATACAGTGGTTGCCAACCCATCACCCTCAAGGCTGCTCCTCTGCTTGTGTGCAACAATTCCTGCGTTTACAGTGTCTAATTGGCTGAACACACCTGATGCAGGTAATCAGCAGTGTGTAGGACAGGGATAGTTGGTAAAACGAGCAGGGCAGCGTACCTTGAGGACTTGTTTTGGGACTCATTGGCCAAATGAATGCTTAAAAAATATTGGCATATCCAAAAGGAGATCACAGTCTTCTGAAAAATATAGGTTATTGTTGGTTTCATTCTGTTGTAGCATCTTTGACTTCGGCAGCCAGGAATAGTGCAGTTCCTTGAAGGGCTTGACTGTGAACTTCTTGGCTTCTGGGGATTCCTTGCATACTGTGGCTGAGGAGGGAAGAAGCAATGCATAGAAAGAAGTACAAAAGAGACAAATGCAGAAAGAAGGACGGTGGGTGTGAAGGAACAGAGAGAATTGCAGCCAGGAAAAAAATCTAATGACAAAAAGGGGGAATGATGGTTTATAAAGATAGATACAGAATAACAATTGAGATGTAAGTAAAAAGATGGTGCAAAAAATCAGACAGATCAAGAATAATAAAGATATTCATTAATAATATTGGCTCAGGTTACTGTCTACGTTTAAGTGGACACAACCATCATGTTTCATATCAGACATAAAGAATAATCCTTTTCCATTCAAATACTATAAACATCTAGGGTTTTGACTTCGTTTGGAGAATTATACTACTGCAACAGCTGAATCTCTGCTAATATCAGTTTCTGTTGTAAAGGTGATGTTTTCAGTGTTGGTCCTGTGGATTTAGCATTGCTTAGTAACTTTATCTTTATTCTGACCCCTCAGTAGCATATTGTGGATCGTACAAGTGATTGGTTGCTTATTATGATGTTATTGATGAATGCAGTAGCTGTAATAGCTTTACTCTCAAATCCTTAGATATGTTTGTGTGTAACTGGCCATCTATATATATATATATTTGCTACCACCGTTCCTCAAAGATTCTTCCTTTTTTTTTACATGGTTCCCATCATTCGCCCTGCTGGGAATCCCCCTACAACCTCAAAGTACTCACAAAATGTGGTGTGGTTGGTCTAATTGCGTTGATACAAAACAACATAACACATATAATCCTAGGATTCAGCACTACAACTGCCACACAGGCATTAGAGACTGTGAAGTTAAAGCTACCGATCCAAGCAGTAAGAAAAGACGCACCATTCCTCTGAAGGGTGGAGGTCTGTTATTGCTGGATGTAGGGGTGGTCTCCCTCTCTGTGTTTCTGTATGAAATAACCTGAGTGTGTGTTCTTAGTCTAGAGCTGAGATGTGTCTGTATCTGTCTGCCTGTGTTTGTGTAAAGACAAGCTTAAGAGTGTGCTTAAAGCTTTGTGGAAGTGGCTAAACATCAGAATAATCTGCCCTGTATCAGGTTACACTCTGCACTCTGTCCTCCTCTGGTCAGACACATCAGATATGGAAGCGTACACAAACATCTAGAGCTGACCCACATCCCCAACATTTGATATAATTCCACAAACAGCCCTGCTTTCTTTTGATTTTTCAAATGAAACTTGAGCTGTTCAAAACATGGCAGTTAGAGACAAATTCCAGTAACTGTAAGGTCTAGAGTTCAGTCCTCACATGTGTGTCTTTTTACAGCCCCTGAAGCTCTCACCTAAATGAGTAAATTGTGTAACCCTTGACCTCTGACCTGTCTAATGCAGTTACATGTGTGGGCATGTCAATGTTAAATTCACTGGTGGACGGTAATGTTTGGGGTCCTACTAATTCCTCTGTGCTCGAGCTTTTCCAGAAAACCACAAATCCTTCCAGTTATTGTCTTGAAGATGCACCTTGTCATGTTGTTTTTAGAGTGCTGTAGGCAGGAAATAGAAAGTGTGAGCTGTTCATTTTAACAAATTCTCCTGACATCTTTTTATTGTCTTCCATTATTCCCTTTCTCTTCCTATATATAATAATTATCATGTCATCTGCTTTCTTTACACTCTTCATTAATATCCATCTCATCATCCCTTCCTCAGTGAGTTCTCCTGTGGAGTTATTGATCAGCCAGACTCTTTGCTGGGTCCACGATGACCTGGACAAGGTCGACTTCTCCAGCTACCTGCTCAAAGTCTGTGGCCAAGAGGAGGTGCTGCAGAAGTGAGTAAAGAAATGTGTTATGTTGTTGTGCTTTTGCAAAAAAAACAACTTCCTGGGATGACCTGGCATTTCTGTGTTTGAGTTTGTTTCACTCATTGTGTTTGCCTAAGCCCCTTTCTTTTCCTTCCCTGGCTTACTGGTTCTCCTCTTTCACACTATTTCTTTTCCTCTATCGCTCTTATCTTGGCATCCCCCTCAAAATCTTGTTAAATAAGTCTTGTGGATGTTTCTGTATTTTGCCCCACACCCCCATCCACCACTCTTTTCCCTCTAATCTGAGATAGATGGAAGGGGTTACTATCCCACTTGATACTTGATTATTTTATTCAAGGAAATGTCACAGTATAACCATAACTAAATCTTAATGGCATAGTATAATGAATGCGTTAACGCTTTCAACAATTACACCACTGTACCTGTAATCTTTAAATAGTGCTTTCAGAATGGGGCCTTAAGCCATCTACCATCTGCCAAACGCTACATATTTCTTCTTTCATTTATTCTCTATTTATTCAGATAATTTATTGAGAGTCCCTAACAACAGTGATCACAACTTACAACAGTAGCATTGTTTACATGGCAGCATAGAAAACTCAAACACAAAACTCAATAAATGATTAGACTGAAGGTGTATTTTTAAAAAAAACGCATTGTAAATTTCTGACAACACAACAACAATAGAAACACCAATTTTGCCTAATGAAAAATGTGGTTAGTATAAATCCAAATAAAATAATTTATATTCTGGAAAAATGTTACAATCCACTAAACAGATGCAGTTATTGCTCATTTGTGTTGCTTGTTATTATCCTTTACATGTGTTACATGTGATTTTCTTACCTAACCTACTCTTCTTGTTGCCCTGCGCCACAGTAAACACAGCCTAGGTAGCCATGAATATGTCCAGAACTGCAGGAAGTGGGAGAATGAGATCACATTGCAGCTACTCTCTCACTCCACCATGAGGAGAGACTTGGCACGCAGTGTAAGTCACTCTATCAAGCTAACATATGAACTTTGTAAGAGGATCTTACTGAATCTGTAAGATTTATTTTTCCATACACAATCCTCCTTTGGTTTATGATCATTTATCTCTGACAGTGAGCCACCTGCTCTATTGGCAGCTTATATGCATACTTTTATGCAAGAATCTTAATCTCAAATGAAACTTTTTTTTTTTAGGTAGAAGATGACAACGCTACAATAGATTTGGAGAAGTACCTGGGCCAGGTGGAGAGGCCTTTTAAGGAGAATGCCACCAGGTACAAGGCTGTCCCATTGTCGGGGAAAATGAATCTGTGAATTATATGTAATCTATCTTAAAATTTTGTTTTGTGTCTTCATGATGGGTTGATTGAAAACTTTCAGCTTTAGTATAATCCAATGGCAGTAAATTTAGTTAACTAAAACACTGACATTAAAGCCCTCCTGTCATTCCTCATTCTTCTCCCTTTGTGTTTACTTACAGACAAGGCCTGGCTGACTATTTGGAAGGCTATCACAATCAAGTAAACAACTGCCTACAAAATGAGGTACATGTGGTCCCTGCTCAGGTCTGGAAAGTATAGAGAAAGGATGGAAATTAATTGTCATGATTTCCAGGTCTTTAGTTTGGAAAATACGTAGAAATTTCCCTTTGTGCAAAGTACAGTGGTCCTTGCTCCTCAAGGACTGTTGTGTGCAGTAAATATTAGCTTGTATGCATAAACCAGCTACCAGTAACATTACTGTACTGCACTTTACTGTACTGCAGTGTGTTTAAGTGGATGGACTGGATTTTCTAAACTGTACACTCGTTTTGCTCCAGGGCGCATCCCTGGCAGATGTTTACCCGTTAGTATAATATATCCGACATTGTTTTCAAATATAAAAGTTTTTGTGTTGATTCCCGTACTGCATTCATAAATGTTAGCTAAGTAGTCATTCCTGGAAGACAGGTTTTCTAGAAATGGCACATCTGTTTTCAGTGTTGGTTGTAATTGAATTCAGATTGAACCGGGAATGGGGAGCTAGTCTATGCACCCCCACCCCAAACTGACTTAATGACACCATCTGAATTTATTTATTTCATGTGAGCCGTGACAGAATCGTATGATATACAGTAACTGATGTGCTGTTATGCATGCAGACGTGTTATTTTGAGGCTTGTCTAAACAAACATACACACACAGTAGGCTAGTTTGATCGGGAAACACGCTTTAGATGAGAATCAGATTGATTAATTGTTGGTACTAAGCCTCTGAGGACCTCCTGGTGTGTTGTTCTTGAGTTAAACAATGAGTTTGACTGTTTAAAGCCTAACCAAAAACAAGAGTACACATCATGAACAGACCTACAGGCTTGTATGAGTATGTGAAGAGTGATGATTTTTGTAACACACATGCTGGATCAACCTGCTCTGTATGTCTGTTTTCAGAGCACTCAGTATAAGACAGTGGACCGGGTTGTGCAGACTGTGAAGAACCTGTGCTGTGCACTGGATGAGGTGGAGACCCAAGAAATCACAGAAGCTGTCAAAAGGCTCCGACACTCTGTCAATTTACCCAGGACACGCTCACCCAAGGTGGGCTCTTGATTTATACTGTATCAGACATCCATCATAGTGCTGATTAGATGCCACCTCTCTAAAATGCATGTGTTTATTTCTAGTTGGGGTCCACATCATCTGGTCAGTCATCAAATGGTAAGTTTTCACCCCCGACCTCCACTTATTCATCTAGACTTTGATGCTGCTTGAACACGTGTGTTATCAGAGTTTGTTATATTGTTTGTTATATTTAGTTAGGTTATATATATTTCTGTCGGCAAACATTTTGATATTTTTAATAAACCAACTCAGGCTAGGGGTATACTTGCTGTAGACCGACGAATATAAGTTGTTAACAGTCGTGTCATCTGCGCCAGTGTTTACAAACTTCATGACGTCGTTTGTGTCTGCGTGGGTTTGAGAAGGTCATCCACACAAAGGCAGTCAGGAGGAAGTCTCAATGTCTGTTTTTAGAAGCAGAACAAAAGGAAAACTTTAGCTTTTTGTACAATTTGAGAGGAAAGTATTAACTAATCCAATGAGGACTTTAAACAATGTTACTCCTGCACGGTGGACTTTACAGTGACAACAACAGCATTGGCGGCAGTATAAATGGTAAGTGCGGCCCATTTATAAAACAGTTCCCCAGTCGGGTTGACATGGTATTGCAACTGGCACTTGTGGCACTTTAAAAACTTTGATGTGCATAAATTGCACATAAACTCTTCGCTGGACACGTCTCAGCATGCCCGACCACATTGTTAACAGCAAGTATATCTCTAACCTAATGGAATTAAAACCACCACAAACAGCTTATAAAGTACCTGTTAGGGGAAACGTCTCATTTAACTTACAATAACTGTTTGCAGAACTGTCTACCACCGTAGTATCTCTCTGATCTCACACTGATCCATATCTGACCCTGACAGGTTCCAGTCCAGTGGAAGAGAGCATGGCCCTACTTACACAGGCTGTCTACAACCTGGCCAAGCTCTATTTGCGCTCCTTTTGTTCTCCCTCCGTCTCCTTCAGCTCGCCTCCGTTACCCCAGTCTGCAGATGGAGAAGCTGTGGAAGGGAGGAGCAGCAAAGAAGCTTCAGGCACCACAGACCACCTCCAGTTCACTCTGTTTGCCTTACACGGCATCCCTCCCAGCTGGGTCAGCAGGTAAATATTCAGGGAAACACAGAGAACTACGGACAAGTAACAGAGTAAAATATAAAGAGTAATGCATTACCTTTACCTATACAATCTTAACATTTGTGCAGTTCACCTATATAAACCACATTTTTGTTTCACGTTTGGGGGTTTGTGATGTGTAATTAACAATTATCGCTTAATAAACACAAGATGTTCATGGCAGCTCGGCAGGAGGATTGAATCTGTGTGTACTGATCGAGAGTGTAGGATCACATGAAGCATGTAGTTAGATGTATGTTTCATTATGGTTTTATTTTTCCAGAAATTCCTTTGTTGTAGGATAATTTAAACATCTGTTCGTGCACTTGTACTTTTATGATCACCCACGTCCTCAGTAATATTAGTGCCACCCACATTTTATTTAATTGTATGTATGCAAGGCTCAAAGATAAGGAGAAGAAGTTGAAGCAAGGTAGCTCAGAATTATAGTCAGTGTATTTGTCAAGTAAATACAATGAGTGCATTAGCAGAATGATTTACAACAAAATTTTGTTTTTTGTGACCATACGGTATCACGGAAAAGTTTCTCAGGCTGTGTTGTCACAGCAGATAGTCTTGCTCTCATCTACTAAACAAACGCCTCCGGTGTTGATCCCTGTGTCTTATTTTTCCATGCGGGTGTCCAGTTTCATTCAGAGTTTATCTCCTGCGGTTGTCTGGAGTAGACCTGAGCCAAATTTTCTGTTCCTTTCTCTGTCACATATCAATGATTAAGATCATTTCATTTCTATCAAAACCTTCCACAGAGCAAAGATCTCACATAGGTTTGAAAATACTAGAAAAATATGAAATGGTTTTGTGGTGGAGTGAATATGAGCAGATGGCGTTTGATTTAGTGCCACTGTAATTTCATCTATTATCATCACCAAAGATTAGTCTGCACGCTCAGATTTTTAAGACCTTGTTTTATTTCTGAGGCTCAATCATTTTACATCATGGTAAATACCAACCAAGACCAAGCTGGTCTGATTAAAAATTTAGAATGGAAAATATTTAGGAACTGTGAGCCTCAGTGTGTGATGCTGGCAGTTTTAAAAGCTGCCTTGAGAATGCCTGCAGCTTTTTCCTTACATTGTAATTTCCTAGTTGGCCTTCCTAAGGAGAGGAACTGCTTAATAACAGGCCTATTTACTCCATGACAGCCTCTCCCAGCAGCTATTTTAAGCCAGCACCAAACATTGCTACAGTGACAGTCATTCCAAAGACACCTCCAAAAATATTTGGCTCCCTACAACCCAAGGCCAGAGGGACACAACACAGACGAGTAGCCAGACATTTCTGTTTTATATGTTATTTTAATGCAGGCATGTTGAGGTCTGAGTGTCGCCATTGTTGTGGTTCATCCATCTGCAGCCTCAGTAGGCACCATGACATTGCCGGCATATTGAGACAGCAGGACGAGTGTAGGAGCTGCCAACACAGATGGCACTGAGCCTGTTGGAGTCAAAATGTGCAACTATGTGTTTTTCACTCTCCACTTGTACACAGAGCTTTTTTTTTTATGTTGATAACACTAAATAATGTAGGTGATTTGTTTTTTTTTTCTAATCTGTGTTACTGTGTATTGAGATTACATAGACTTCTACTTTAAATAAGTTATTATCTTATAGCATTAAGAGTCATACATGCCAACCTTAAGACCTAGAAAATCAGGGAGCGATACAGTTTGCTATAGTTAAACTAAGTAAATAATTAACTTCTTTGTAAAAGACGATTTCTTTAGGAAATCTTCTGACTGCTAATATTTGCACAAGTTCTTCTTTCTAGATGATACGTTTTGGGTGGTGAAAAATGGGTGGGGGGTGCGTGATGTTATCTCAGACTTGATTTGCATCTCTTTCACCGTCCTGTATGTTAAACTGAGGCATTAATAACATTAATACATGTGTTTAAATGTCTCATTCCAGTGCTTCGGTTTCTTTGTTAGCTCACTGACGTGACTTTCTGGGACTGTCCAGTAGAGCAGAGGCATTGTTGATGTAATTAATTCCACTTGTGTGTTTTTTGTGGTATTCCTGGTAACAAATCCAGCATGGCTCTTAACCCTTAGCATGCTCCTGCTGTGGAGTATGTTAACACACTTAATGTGTGAGTTTGTTGTGTACAGTAACTGTAAATGAGATATAAAATGCACTGGGGTCTTAAAGCTCCCACACAGCTATGGTCCACCCACGCAGGTGTCGCTTGATTTAGATCTCTTACGTGGGCATGTGGGCATGTGGGCATGTACAGCGTCGCTTCCTGGATAAAAATCAACCTGAGAGTCGCTGAGTTTCAAGTAGAACAACTATAAAAACATCTGTAGGTGTTGCAGTCATACATAATACCCCTTTCATGTCATGTTAAATGTTGTGTTATGGTGTGTTGCTGGTTCAAGTCCTAAACTGCTGCTTTACATGAATAAGATACTGATCCTTATGCCTTTCTTTACCTATGCATTCTCTTAAAAACTAAATCTTGTGTTTAATGTGCCCTGATCAGTTAACATATCTTAACAGAAATACATCCTGTTATAGCACTGTTAGCTTACTATTTTAAGTGGCTGACACATAATGTCCCAGTGTAGGATGTTTCTCTGGCTGTATTGTAGCAGCTAACATCTGTGTTCTTGTCAAATTTGCTGACTTTTTATATCTGATAGAACTTTTAATAAACTGTAGATTAATTAAATATAAGTAGAACTGAAGCAATGTGTATTGTCTTGGTTCACTTATTAGAAAGACTGCTGGCTTTATTTATCTGATAGAACTTTTAATAAGCTGTAGATTAATTAAAGATAGAGCCAAAGAAATATAATTGAGTTCCTGTGTGTTGTGTTCTTTCAGTTATGAGAAGTACTACTTAATGTGCTCCCTCACCCACAATGGGAAGAACCTGTTTAAACCAGTCCAGTCCAAGAGAGTGGGCACATACAAAAGTTTTTTCTACCACATCAAATGGGACGAACTGTGAGTTATTGTCTTGTCCTTATTTCTCTCCTCTCCTTCATTCATCTGCTACTGTATTTAAAGTTTTCCTAACAACAATAATTTGTTGTTCGTACTGTCCTTACATGCTCCTGACACTGTTCCTGTCTTTCTCAGGATCAACTTCCCCATAGCCGTTGCTGTGCTCCCACTGGAGTCTGTACTAACCCTGACTCTTTACGGGGTGCTGAACCAGAATGCCGGTGGCTCCCCAGACTCTAACAAACAGAGGAAAGCTCCAGAGCTGTTGGGCAAAGTGTCTATGCCACTTTTCGACTTCAGACGGTGAGATGAGAACAACTCGTATATCTGTGTATTTCATTTAATTCATTCATTCTCATCATTTGATAAATGGGTTGCATCAATTTTTCACTACAGGAAACAAACTGTAGAGGAAATCGTACTGCAAGAGATGAAAAATGAAATGTAAAACTATAAATGAATCATGTTCTGTAGCTATAGGAATAAAATGTACATTTGTCATACTGCAAAGGATTCTCTTTTTAATATTGTTTATCCTGATAGTTTTTGCTTTGTTGATGTTGTCATTTGTTGACTTTGTGTTACAGGGTGCTTGCCAGGGGCAGCAAGCTGCTCTGTCTGTGGACATCTGCCCAGGGAGCTGCCTCTGCTGCAGGGTCTACAGGCAGCCGCAAGAGGGTACCCACAGAGAGAATAGTGCTACAGGTCAGTGGTGGGGCTAGCAGTCTCTGTTGTAGAAGCATTAGCATATGTAATGGTGTTAGCATAGCTTGTAGTCTTGGTGCATTAATAGGTAGATTTCAGGTAATGGTGTAGTTGGACAATTTTGTATTTTGTTTTGGACCTCTGTGTTTTTCTTACAAAATTACTCTTGTTCTACTACTTTTATGATAAAGTAATATGTATTCTTATATTAAAGTTCATGTGGAATAAGCTGGTCCCAACTTTGGTTTTTGTGTTGCTATCAGGTGGACTTCCCCAACTCACCGGTGGATATTTTATATGTGGGTCCCAAGGAAGCCCCCAGCCCAGAGCCCCACACACTGGAGGAACTAGATCCAGACCTCCGACGCAAACTGGAGAAAATCTGCAGTCGAGCTTCCAATTTCGGGTATCTTCCTCACATTTTTTAAAATATCAGTAATAATTCCAATGAGGTTAATTTGTTTTGCAGAAGTGTTTTCAAGTAATGTGGTTCTAATGTTGCTCAGCTTGATGTGCAAAACATCTGTTTTGCATATCTTGATGTGCCTCTTGTACAGATACAAGAGGACTGAAGCTGGAGAATGTAATAATTTCATAAATATTGATTAAAATGTATACCTATTAAAAAATTTATCAAAAAAGATTTTTTTTAAACTACATACTAAATTAGTATAAAGTGGTAACAATGAACATCTGAGTGTCTTTTTGAAGATCTTTTTTCATTTCATATTTTTAATACATTTTACTTGCTCAGGTGAATCAAAACTACACGACTGATTTGTGTGTAGACTTTTAATGTTTAATATTTGTTTCCATATTACTATAAAATTTAAGTGCAGTGATTTCTGGCACTTCATAGATTTACAGTATTTATTGTCACGATAACCTTGAAACACAGACAGAAAGAGTACTAGTAGTTAGTCTTCAGCAGACGTGCTTTTGGCTTTCTCTCCGACCACCCAAAATGCATCGGAATTACTCGATTTAAGAAGATACTCCAGCCACAGTTCCCCTAAAGGCCTGTATGTTGTCTGCTCCACTGTGTCTCTTCTCCTCCAGCTGCTCCAGGTCCAGCTAAATGCTATCTTATGCCTGCTGCCAGCCAAATCCCCTCCACTCTGCCAACATCCAGTATAGTCTCAGTCGGCACTTTGTCACGGCACCCTCTTTAACTGGGCTCTCACCACCTGCTTTCTGTCCTGCCCTTTCATTTCTCCAGCCTCTGTGGGCACGAGACTCGTTGAGCTGTGGTTTCGCTGATTTGTCATGTGTCGTTTTAGTGTGTGCGATATTCTATCAGTCCCTGAAGGAGAAGATCACGGTCTGGTACAGGCAGAAAGACAAATGCTAGCTAATGTTTTCTGGTAAAAGCACTGCTTCAAAAATGTTCAAATTCATTATGCTGCAGACTTATCAGGCTCATGTGATATGGTCTCCCCGTGTTATCTGTTTTAAACGCTGTTGATCCTGCCAATTAAACTCCATTTACAATTTTCAGTTAGTTTCATTGGACCATTTAAGTTCCTCGGACAGTTGGATAAATGCGACGGAAGCATGCGTAATTCAAAAATCCATTTAGCAGTGCAGTTTGTTTACATGTTTGTGTTTTTTGTAAACGCTACCTCATCCGTCTTCCTCTCTGTCTGTTTTTGCTTCAGGCTGAAGCGGGCAGATTACCAGATTCTTTGGGACCATCGGCTCCACTGTCAGAGGGACCACCCCAAAAGCCTGCCCAAGGTGCTGGCCAGTGCACCCAGCTGGGACTGGGCCAGCATGGCTCACATCCACTCCCTTCTGCACCACTGGCCCATTCTGCCCCCAGTCATTGCGCTGGAACTCCTCGACTCAAAGTGCGCACTGTGCACAATATTTATACAAGCATTTGATACGTATATGGCACTGTGGCTCCCTGATTTAAATATTGGAAAAAATGTATTTATTTGTAATTTTTCTAGTTGGAAAAACAACTTGAAACTGTGGAAACATTATCATTACCGTTTAAAAAATTTTTTTCTTTGACGTATTCCTTCAGCTTAACTGTGTGTGTGTTTGCAGGTTTGCAGATACAGAGGTGAGAAGCGTGGCTGTCAGTTGGATTGAAAAGAGCAGTGATGACGAGCTAGCTGGCTATCTGCCACAGCTGGTGCAGGTACAGTTAAATATACACACATATACTGTATATATAAACTTTACATTTCAAATACTCACGCTCCTGACTCACTGATCTCATGTATTTAGTCGTCCTCACTCGACACTCACTCATTCACTCATTACTCAACTTTTTCATTTATTCATTCCATCGTCATTCATAATCACTTTTGATTATCTTTTGATATTGTCGTCTCTTACCAGGCTTTAAAGTTTGAGTGTCACCTAAAGAATGCCCTCGTCATGTTCTTGCTGTCCAGAGCACAAGGCAACATCAACATCGCCCACTACCTCTACTGGTGAGCAGCACTGTTTGTTTTCCAAACAATCGTCTGAAAGGAAGTGTTTTTTTATAGATGATGAAGTAATTAAACATGCATGCAGATTAAGGCGCATTTAAAACAGGATTGCTGTCGTGACTGCTATGTGTAATGGCTGCAGGCTGCTAAAAGACGCTGTGCAGGATCCTGCCTGGGGGCGTCGATACGAACGGGTGCTGGGTGCCCTGCTGTGTCTGTGCGGAGCCAAGCTGAGGGCGGAGCTGGAGAAACAGACTCACTTGGTCACTCTGCTGGGAGCTGTGGCCGAAAGGGTCAGACAGGCCAGTGGATCCACACGACAGGTTAGAGCAGTTGTGATGTGACTATCATACTGTAACCACTTTATCACTGCGTGTGTGGGTGAACATCTTTGTGTGGTTTTGTGTGTATTCAGGTAGCGCTGCAGGAGGGCCTTGAAAATATTCAGAACTTTTTCCAGAGGAACAGCTGCCGACTGCCCCTCAGTCCAAGTCTGGTGGCCAAGGAGCTAAACATCAAGGTAACACACACGCCATGAATAATAACATGTCTATTTTGAATTGACAATCTGTGTTTCCAAAATATTCACCTATACAAGTATTATAACAGGGACTGTGAATTCTGCGTTGTTGGTCATGAGGAAAACAGTGATGTACTCTGTAAGATGTATGAGGTTCAAAACATCAAGTAAATTAGCTCATTATGAACAGTTTCCCCCGAATGTCAACACACATTTCATACAAATATTCATTAGTGATAATTAGATTCTTTTGATGTTTACCCCAAAGATCTGCACAAAAAGACTGTAGGAGGAAGTAGCTTCAAATCAGATACTTCTCCTGTGGTTCAGCAGTCTAAATAACCCAGGCTTTATAAAAGCAGTTACAGTTTAATTAGCCATTAAATGTACAGTAGTGCCCAGTTAGCCACGGTAATGCAGCCCTTTACACTTTACTCAAAAATCATTTACAGTACACCACAATGGATTTGAAATAAAACAGTGAAGTGTAGACTTTCAGCTTAATTTTAAGAGGTTGAAGAAGCATAATGACATGTGGTCTGTGTCTTCTGGGAGGTGAGACAGAAACTGGTTTAAAAACATGTCTAAAAATACACTGTATCAGAGATACAAGGCAGCTACAAAGAAAGGCACGATTAAACCTGCTGTAGATTATATTATGTTGCAATATGTCACATACAGTATGATTTAATGCACAAGATAAAGCCATACTGTGTGTTTGTTTGTGTAGGCCTGCTCTTTCTTCAACTCCAACGCAGTTCCTCTAAAGTTGACCCTGGTTAACGCCGACCCACTGGGAGAAGAGATCAATGTTATGTTCAAGGTAGTGTACATACGCCAGTACTTCAAACAATACCTGACAACTGGGTCTTGTGTGTCTTTCACACCTCATTAGTTTAAACTGAGGAGTTGTCATGGACTAATGAAACTCTGCCTCCTGGTGGCTGAAGTGAAATCTAGCCAGTGCACAAACGTGCTTCATGTTAAAATAACGTGTCCTCCTCTTTATTTATCAGGTGGGAGAAGACCTGAGGCAGGACATGTTGGCTCTCCAGATGATCCGCATCATGGACCGCATCTGGCTGCAGGAAGGGCTTGACCTCCGCATAGTCAACTTCAAATGTATCTCCACCGGCAAGGACAAAGGTAGCAACACGCACCTCTCTGAATACAGCATTTTAAAACAGAAGTCACTGATGTAAAATAAAATTTGTTTTCTGTCTGAGATGTTACAAATTGTCAAAGATACTGATTGATTGATGTGTGTTTAGGCATGGTGGAGCTGGTGCCGTCCTCCGAAACCCTGAGAAAGATTCAGGTGGAGTATGGCGTCACAGGATCTTTTAAGGACAAACCCCTGGCAGAGTGGCTCCGCAAATACAACCCTGCTGAGGATGAATATGAGAAGGTACACACATGAAGAATATGCATGCATATGCACAATAATACAGCTGTGGAAGTATCGTTCCAAACCCGCAGAAGCTGCTGAAATACAGCACACATAGGGAAAAATGTGGCTTCCCACATTATTCATACTTACAAAAAGCATTAATCATTTGATGCAATGTGTTAAATCAACACAGGATTTTTGATGTTGAGGGAAATGATTCAAATATTAAAGCATTCATTTATGTGGTTAAGAAAAAAACATGTGATCATATTTCGACATTTGATGCATATAAATGTGAATCCTACGTCAAAAGTCCCTAACAGAAAGAAGTCCAGTGCCTTTAGATAACTTCACCTGGATGACTGAGAATCCTCAGACATAAACCTAAAAGTCTGATTAAACCTTTAGTACAGGAATGCACCTTTTATTAGATAAGTTCAAAAATTTAGCAACTCAAACCCAGACTGACGTTTGCCCAAGCTTGAAACTTGGGAATGAGTTTTGGAAGTCTGATGAGACCAAGCTGTTTGGGCACATGGATACTGCTTTTGTTTGGCTATGGAAGGGATAGGCCTTGAACACTATCCCAGGCTAATCATTTTAGCCTCGTTTTTCTTGTGGCAAATATGCATCTGTAGAATATATTTGTCTTTGTTCTCTTTTGGTCAAGTCATTTCAATGGAAAGAGGTTTGTTTGTTCGATTTCTTAAAGGTGACTAATAATTTAGACTTCATCAGACTTCTTCAATTTCATTCATGCTCTTCAAGCATTTTGCACTCACTATCAAAATTACCCTCTACTACTACACAGTTACCACACTATATCATTAAGATACTTGCAAAGTAGCCAAACCTGACCTAACACCAGTCTTTTCTTTGTCTTTGTAGGCATCAGAAAACTTCATCTACTCATGTGCAGGATGCTGTGTGGCAACCTATGTGCTGGGTATCTGCGATCGCCACAATGACAACATCATGCTGCGCTCCACCGGTCACATGTTCCACATTGATTTTGGCAAATTCCTGGGCCACGCCCAGATGTTTGGCAGCTTCAAGAGGTGAAAATCTGATATGACATTTGTATTTGTGCTTGTGTGAATGTTCTTTCCAGATATAATATGCATTGGTCAGGGTTTAAAGGTGGGTGCAACATGATGTTTATCTTTTTTATGAAGTAATTATCAGAGTGAATGTGAAAGGTGCTCTAGGGAATATTAATTCTAAAAGAATACACACAGCTGCTGGTTCATTGTTTGCTCTACACATCAGTGATTTTAACACTGACACTAAAGTTGTGGTGGATGTAAGTTAATGTTTGGTAAGTTAATTAGGACGCTGCTCTCTGATAAACTTTAAAAAAAAAAGTGTAGACCTGTGAATTTCAGATGGTGTACTTGTATGCAGCAAGATTAATGTGTCTTTTCATGCATGGCCTGGTTCACAGCTCATACATTCACACACATCCCCCAGCTGGATTGAGTCCAGGTGTACACCACACTTTTTATTTTAGGCCTTTGAGCATCTTTGTTGACGTATTTGCTGTAACTTGCTGAAATCATAAGTTCAAAACTGTCTGTTTTCAAACAATAGTCAAGTGCCCAAATGAACATTTAATGTAATTGATGGGGTACAAAATTCACAGTGTCTGCAGAAATGTATTCAAGGCAGTATCTGAAACTAACCTTAAGTATACTTTAAGTATAATAATTATACTTATGTCATTGTACTTCTAGTATACTTGCAATTATACTATTTTAATACTTCTTGGGACTAAATTGGCCCACGTTTTAGTTTATAGAAGTATACTACAATATATATTTTGTGATTCAGAGCATTTACATGGAACTCAGTAACCTGATTACAGTAGGTTTTCTCCAGTAACCTGATTTCTCAACTGTCATGAAAACCTTTCTGAAATAGGGATAGGGGATTAAAGAAACCTGATTTCCCTAGATAGATTTCCCCCAGAGAATGCAGATTACCCCATCGTGCTTTCTAAACGGCTTTTTACAAGAGCGCATGTTCGTAACAAAGGCTGTTGACACCTCTTTATCAGCTGAGAGGAGCGGAGATGAATGAGGGAATCAATGCACGCGCGATCGTGCCTCGTTTTTAAATCAAGTCCACCTAAAGAAACTGGAACTACTAAAGTGTCCTCTACATGTCTAAATCAGTCACTTTTCACTGGGCATTTATTTAATTCAGTCAGTTTGAGCTTTGAAATGCAGCACTGGTCTGTCTGCATGTCTCTCTCCCCCAACTCCGACACACACACACAAACACAAGCTTTCAGTTGCTCGACACTGGTACATATTAAAAAACCAGATTACTTTACTGCTGCATGTATAAACGGATTCCAGTAATCTGGTTACTCAAGTCTTATGTAAACTCGTTCCGCAACTACCAGAGAAAGCCTTTTTTCCTGAGTAATCAGATTTCTCAACTGCATGTAAATGCAGTCATTGATCTAAAGTTACTTTGAGGCAGCTCCTACTAACTGCTCACTCTTCTTACTACCAGTTTTTAGCTAAGTTTATAACTCAACCATTGGTTACTGACCATACTGAGTCAGTTTAAAAGGCAAAACACCATGTTACACAACAATTTATTAAAAATTATTTATGACCTTAATAGAAATTTGTTTATAAAGTTAAACTACTGAAATGCATTCTGGGTATTTCTATACACTTGTTAGTATATTTAAGTATACTCCAAGTATACTTAGACTTTTCTGTATACTTGTCAGTTTATAGCAAGTACACTCAAATACTATTTTGTCAAGTATACCTCTGATAAGTACATAAAAAGTAAACCGAAAGTATACTTGATCATTTTCAGTTTAAGATAAGTATACTAATAGTATATTTGAAAATAATATTTCGTAAGGGTAATACATAACCATTGCATAAACTGTAGATAAAGCAAAACTGTTAGGGACAGCATGACCAGGAGGAGTGACTGGGAAGAACAACCTGTTTCACAGACTTGCTTTTAATCAGACAATATCATATATATGGTAGTTTTAGTACTGTGGTGGCGAAGGGACTGAGGTCATGGATCCACAAACCCTTTCCTCCACCTCTTAGGCCAGTTTTCCTCTGAAGCTGAATTTAAATCTTCTCTCCTCTTGTCGTCTTTCCCATCAGGGATCGGGCTCCCTTTGTACTGACCTCTGACATGGCATACGTCATCAACGGAGGAGAGCGTCCGACCAGTCGATTCCAGCTTTTTGTAGACTTGTGTTGCCAAGCCTACAATCTCATTCGCAAACACTCTGGGCTCTTCCTTAACCTGCTATCACTGGTGAGGCAAAGCACACACAAACAATCCGCACACAGTCACATACTGTATGTGTTCTGCAGTAGGATGCACAGTTAATACTTCTTTGGCTTCTTGTCCTCATTTTTTAAGTGTCTCTTTTTTTAGCTGAACTATTGTCTCTACACCTGCATGAGTCAGAATAAAGGGATTTCAAAATAAGAGGGATTATGCCTTCCAGATTTATTAACATACTACACTGACAGGTCTATAGAAGATGCATAGAAGATACTTCTACTTGATGCTTTTTAAAATAACTTCTACTGGGTCTTTTACTTAAAGTTCAGTAAGACATAATAATGCATTAAAACAACATTAAAAATCACAGAAAAAATGAAACATTCAGAAGTGGGTGTAGCTCATTTGTTTATGTTTTTTGGAAAATGCATGTAGACTTTGTGCTGAGAACAAATGTTTCAGAGTCACTTTAAATCCGCTGCAACTGATTATTTTATCAACAAGAGCTAACTGAATATATTGGGGAAAAGCACAGCAAGTATGGAATCATACTTAAATGTTAATTATCAAAGTTTTTATGAACTAAATGGAGCCAGTAGAAGCATTTTTGTGTTCACAGTGTGGACGTCAGAACATCATTCTTCTTTTGTCATCAACATTTATTATATGTTTTTCTAATCATTGTACAAGTTAAATAAAGACCCACATCCTTTGGTTCTGGCTGCAGACCTGAGGTGCTGTGTGTTCAGGTTGTGCCCCTGTGACTGGCACAGCTACTTCAGATTAATGAGACTGGTGAAGTCACTGGCTAAGAGTAAATTAATTGATCTCCTCAAACTCTGATGTATACTCCACTTCTCTCAGCACTTTTTCACTTTGTGCAGCTGCAGCTACACCTACTGTAGGTTGGAGACGTCTCCACAGTTTGTGTGCCCAAGACCTATATTTTGTTTGTGTATCTCAGATGACGCTGTCAGGCCTCCCAGAGCTGAGCGGCTCACAGGACTTAAAGTATGTGTTTGATGCACTGCAGCCCCATAACACAGACGCTGAGGCAACTATATTCTTTACCAGGTAAACACACTCATTTCAATGTCACCACTTTTGACTGACTACATGATTTATCAGACTCTTTGAAATGTTGAAAATTTCCCAGAACTACAGCCTAAACATTGAGAGCATCAGTAGAAAAGGAAATGTCAAGCACTCAGTCATGTTTTTTCTAAATTATTCCCACGGACAGAACTGCTGTGTTTGCCAGATGTGTTATTTGCATTGAAGTGAGTTGGAGCTACAAACTCAAAATCCACTAGGTGGCACTAAAGGCACAGAAAGGAACAACACGCGATTTAAAACGGCAACAAAAACTCCTCACACATTAGACCCAGTATCAGGTGGACCTTAAACAAGTCAGACTGGATTGGAAATAATTCAATTTTTCTGTTGACAGAAAATATTCTTTGTTAATGTTTTCTGTAGGAGTCTTAAGGCTAAATCGTCATTTTGATTTGTCCTTCTAGATTGTGTCACATCCAGCTCATCTCTCTCTTTTTTTTTTTTTTTTCTTTTCCCCAGGTTGATAGAGTCCAGTCTGGGCAGTGTGGCCACCAAGTTCAACTTCTTCATCCATAATCTTGCCCAGCTCCGATTCTCTGGTCTTCCTGCCAATGATGAGCCCATTCTGTCCTTTTCTCCGAAAACATACACACTGAAACAGGAGGGCCGCATTGTACATGCCTCTATTTTCTCCTTCCAGAAGAGATACAACCCCGACAAGCACTATGTGAGTCCTGCTGTTCCATCACATCTCTAGAGGAGAACTGAAAAATCACTGACACATGATTGACTCCCTTTCTGTCCTCTCTGCACAGACATATGTAGTGAGGATCCTAAGGGAAGGTCAGAATGAGCCCCAATTTGTCTTCCGCACTTTTGATGAATTTCAGGAGCTCCACAACAAACTCACCATCCTGTTCCCTCTCTGGAAGCTGCCGAGGTAGGGCACCACTAGGCATTGGGTGTGAACACCAGACTGTCAGTGCTTCACTTACTGAGCTATCTCCTTAATAGGAATTTTTTATAACCGTTACTGATACTGAGCACAGTGTGCGGCCACTATTGCTCTCTTAACTTTCCCTCTACGTGAGGTTGCCATGGAGACACCACTCAGTACTTTGGCCCAGAGTTGCATCAGATTCTGGGGAGTAAATATGTATCTGCTCTCCTCTTGTCTTCAGTTTCCCTAACAAAATGGTGCTCGGCCGCACCCACATTAAAGAAGTAGCAACCAAGAGGAAGCTGGAGCTCAATAACTATGTCCACAACCTGATGAGGAGCTCCACAGAGGTTACACAGGTACACACCAACATACACTCATATGTAGCCAGGAAGCTCAACAGGACACTGTTAATATTCTGGACCAGTCAGTGTAGTAATTTCCTGTTCTTTCTTTCTAGTGTGACCTAATCTACACCTTCTTTCATCCAATTGCACGGGACGACAAGACAGAAGGTTTAGATGCTGCTTCCAGAGCTCCAGGTAAATACCTGCACTTTTCATCCCCATGCAGTGAAGCTGTGATGTTACCAGAAATGTTGGATGGATGACAAATTGAAAGATAAAGTGTAAATGCTACACTGAGCTAAGCTGCAGACAGAAGGATGGTTTGTTGTCTGCACTAAAAGGTTTTATTCTCTGTATAAAACCAGTAAACTGGGGACACAGAGGATATAAACATCTTTATCCTCAAGGTCTGGTTGAGTAACAATTAATTTATTCTTGTAAATCCTTCATCATAAATGTGACGTGTGGTGTCTGGTGTTTGCAGAGCCTCCACTGAGTCCAACTTCTGGTCGGGTGGAAGGGGAAGTGAAGCTCTCAATCTCCTACAGGAACAGCACTCTCTTCATCATGGTCATGCACATAAGAGATCTGGTAATTACATTAATGATTTACACACATGACAGGACACAAGCTGTTTTACTTAGTTTGCATATTTATCTGTTGTCAGACTATTAATGCATCCACTCCCCTACAGGTTTCAGAAGATGGAACAGATCCAAACCCTTATGTGAAAACGTACCTTCTTCCAGATCCACACAAGACTTCCAAGCGCAAGACAAAAATCTCGAGGAAAACCCGGAATCCTACTTTCAATGAGATGGTGAGGAAATGCCAAAAATTATTGGCTGCTTTTATATATTTTATTTAGTTTTTGGATAATGACAGTGTCACACCAGAGGCTGTATGATGGTGAGGGGTGGGCCAGGTGAAGTTATCTGGAAGTTAAGTCACAGTAACTGGACTGCAGCTTTTTACTGCTCATCCTAAAGGTGCTGTTCAGCAGCATCTGGACTTCCTTTAAGTTACTGCGTTTACATGGACCTTAGCACACCGGTTACAGTCGGCTTTCTCGCGTAAGATGATTTCTTAACTGTCATGTAGACGGGAAACCTGGTTCCCAAAATCACGGTAGGAGATTAAAGAAACCCGGTTTCCCTCGGTAGATTTCTCCCAGAGAATACAATTAACCGGGCATGTAAACACGCAACCGTCTTTTAAATGGACTTTTTATAAGAGCGCATGTGCGTGACAAAGCTGCCGACACTCCATCGTGCCTCCTTTTTAAATCAAGTCCATCTAAAGAAACGGAAACTATCGCAAAATGTCCTCTACATGTCTACTTTTCACCCACGTGACTTTTCATTGGGTATTTCTTTAATTCAATCAATTTGAGTTTTGAAATGGAGCTCTGATCTGTCTGCATGTCTCTTTAAGCGCTTTTAGTTCCCCGACACCAGCACATCAGAAAAGGAAAAAAAAAGCCAGAGTCAGGGGACAAATCAGATTACTGAGTAATCAGGTTACTAACCCCCATGTAAACTCATTCCCCAGCTACCCAAAAAGCTGTCTTCCCTGAGTAATCTGATTCCTCCACTGCATGTAAACTCAGTCAGTAAGAACTGTTGGAGCTTTTCATAGCTAAAAGCTGGTTCAGCTGCCACTGAACATCACCTTTGGGATAACCATAACATAGATGTCTGAGAGTATTCACAGACATTTAACTAGTCATTCATGTAGCCATCTCATTCTAAAGAAAGTTATTGGAGACAAATGTATCCTCCAGAGTGGTGGACAATAGAAAGGGTGTGGGTAGATACGTCATTAGGATGGAATGGTACGACTCAGCGTCTGGATATACTGTAATGTTTAATAAAAAACTGATGACTGAAGTTGACCTCTGCAGGGTGGAAAAGTATAAAAGTTACTCAGAGTTAACTCCCTGGGAGAAGCGTAGTTATTAAAGATTTATTTGCCAACTGTATGGATGCACATATATTAAAACATTGTACAATAAAGAAATGTATAGTAAACTGTCGGATTTCAAGATTAACATTAAAAGTGAAAAATCAAGTCAAGTCATCAAAAATACTAAATTGTGGACACAAAACTGACTAAAATAAGAACCACACTGCCAGTAACCAGAACAGACATGTTGCTCACTTCTTCATCCTCTTCCTTCACAGCTGGTGTACAGTGGCTACAGCAAGGAGACCCTGGGCCTGCGCGAGTTGCAGCTGAGTGTGCTCAGTGCTGAATCACTGCGTGAGAACTACTATCTGGGCGGCATCACGCTCAGACTCAAAGACTTTGACCTCAGCAAGGAGACGGTCAAGTGGTACAAGCTTACAGCCGTCCCCTACTTCTAACCCACACCTGCCTCTCCCTGAAGCCGGGAACAGCTCCTCGTCTCCAGACAGAAGCTGCAGAAGCATTACATAAGAAATGCAGCAGATTTGACCATACTTGAAAATACTGGTCACCTCAGCCTTTATAGAAAGTACATAAAAAGCTACTTCTGAACTTGAGGGTCTGGAGTGGAATCCTTGTCTTTTTGGCAGTTTATGACAAAAATGAAATTATAAGTATAAGCAATAAGGTTTCCTACAAACCAAATGGGCCACTTCATTCACATAAATCACATTGTAGTTAGTATTCTTAAGGTGTTATGGCAGGACACAGCTGTAGCTGATTCACCATACAGCTTCAAACAGACCTAACACCTTATTTGGTCATTTCTTATATCCATAATAATGTTGTTCAGACATTTAGCTTATCAAGATTGTTTCTG
>OMLM01001854.1:1885-12070 GCA_900302695.1 Helostoma temminkii | reverse complement strand
AATCTCCACTAATTTCGTCTCTTTTGCCTAAACTATAACAAAGAGCTGAAATGTTTTGTACATTTTGATATTAGAGGACCAAACAGCTTACTTTCAGAAAGAGTATATATAGATTGACACATTTATTTTTTAAACAATAGAAAGGGGGGCTCGTTTTTACATTTTGCTTGTTTGTTTTCTTTATAGACAAATAGGAGACATAAGGTTTTCGTGCTTTTGCTGCACACACTTCTGGGTAGAGTAGTCCAACACACCAAACAGCAGGAAATCAACCATAACCTTAAGATTCCCCGAGAAGGTGCCAAAAGAAATGAACAGGACAGCAAATCAAACCACTCTCCCCAGCAGGGAGCTGTACAGGGTGCCTTTCTTTGTGCTCACAATCTCTTTTTAATGCTCAACTTGGCCTTATTGCTATATGTATTTTATTAACAATGTGATATGTCCTTATTAAAGAAAATCTATATTGTGTAAATCTATATCAGTAGTTCTTCCAGAGCAGATCCTGTGACAGATCTGCACTAAAGGCACACTACCAGGTCTTTCTCTCATGATGTTACTTGACTGTTTTCACAAGCACACCTTAACGGGGACTTTTAATCATAAGCTTTGGAACACGCTCGTGCTCTGGATGAGGAGATTATGGTTGCTGAACACGGCTGATCTGACGCTTCATGTGTTTCCAGTTGTTTTATATAAAACAAGTTAAAACAGAATTGGGCAGCAATACCACACTTACTCCCAGTGTTTAATACTGGTGTAATGACACTGTGATGAGTAACTGCCAGTGAAGTCGGGATCCAGATCTTACAGTGTATATATGTAAGAGGGCAAATGTTCTGAATGTTGAGGAAATATTGGTCAAATTAAGCAGAGATCAGCACTGAAACAGCAGCATTAACTCAAACAATCCTAATATAAAGGGAACGAAATCCTGAGCAGAAATCGGCTGCTTTCAGCGTCTTTTTCTAACTGTACATCTAAAGTTGTTAATGTTTAATAAAGAAATTTATCTGACAAGGTTTTTAAGAGATCTACAGGACAATTATGATCCGAGAGCAACGCTCGCACTATAAATATTAGTGACTTGATCAGCTTTTTTAGTGACTGTACAAAGAAAGCAAGCAGAGTTTGTATTAACATGGCCAGTTATTTATTCTTAATTGGTGACCTGTAACCTGAATGGATCAGTGTGTACTGTAATCCTCTTTCCTAAAGCAAATAAAATGTTTTTGGAACAAACACTTTGTTTGCGTTGTATAAAATGTGGTGTAAGTGTAACTAGACTAAGGAGTAAACGGTTACATGCCTTATTTTATTTAAAGGGTAATTAGCTAACAGATCTGTAGATACAATACCGTGTCAGTGCAGTGTTAGTCTCTACAGCAGCTATAAACTCAGTGCTGTAAATCTATATTAATCTATAATCTATAAATCTATATACCAATAACTCACTCATGCATAAATAGTATATAAATTATGAACATGAATCACCTTCCATTAACCTTATACTGCATCGCACCATCACTGTATGTTTTTTGATTTCTTTTTATTTAGGTGTCTTGTAAAGTGCCAGTTCTATATCAGTGTAAACGCTAGAAGACACCAGTAATCATAAATATATTTACATGAAAAAGTGTTTTCTTTTTTCTTAGCCATAGCTATCTGTTATAATAATAAATACATTATCTGTCTTAGGCACCAAACATTTTCAATAAATCTTGCTAAAACAGATCTCATTGTGTAAAATTCAGCTACACATAATGCAGGTATCAGCTTCAGATAAACACATCAAGTTTTATAACAATTTATTCAAATGTGTGTTAGTTTTAGGATGTTAACATAGCAGATCAGTCATCTGGATGATGAAGGATTACAGGTTTAAAATACGCCTGAAACACACAGTTTAAACTTCTGTAAAAATATACTGAAGCCTGGTGAAGTTGCATCTTAGAGAATAATGAATTTAAATGTGCCTACATTCTACAGTCTATTGGCTGCACTCCGCAGTTTTCCAGTGAATCCCTTCATCACAAAATCTGATCATCTTTTTTAAACTTTAAAACTTGTTTTTTAACACAATCAAATAAATTTTAAAAATGACATATTGAGAAGTAAAGTTAAGAAAAGGGGACGAAACAAGTTTAATCTTTTAATCTTCGGTGGATTTATCTGCGTCCGTAAAGCGCCGCTCAGCGTCATTACGTCATTTCCGACGCAGGCGCAAAATACCGTTTTCTGTCGCGTGTGCGGCCTCTCTTCCTCTACCGCCATCATGGGTCGCATGCACGCTCCCGGGTGAGCTCTCTTTTTTATCGTATAAATGAGAAAATTGCCCAGAAATGTGGGTTTTTATGACGGGATGTAACTTGTAAACGTACCTTGAACGTCTAAGGCCCAAATAGGGGCATTAAATGTTGAACAAAAGCGACAAAATTGCCTAAATTCTCGCATCCTCAAATGGACATCCATCTCTAGCTAGCTAGCGTTAGCCACTAGCGCTGCGGGCTCGACACGATTTAGCTATTTGACTTTAATATAGAGGTTAGACAGTGGTACCGTACATATCAACATCACAAATGCCGTGGTTTAGTGCCCTCGACGACTGAATGTAATCTGTAACAAAGATTTGATGTTGTTTTCCCAAATCATGGCCCTAGCATGGGCATGAAGCTGGCGTTAGCCGGCCCATTAACTTTCGTTAAGTGTGTGTGTAGCCGCTAGAAAATGTTCTTCGGTGCCACTAAACATGTGCGTTATGTTTGCTCACACTTTTCTCCATGAAACTGCCAAGTTGTCTAACTAGATGTATTTCTTGTCTTCATCAGAAAGGGCTTGTCCCAGTCAGCTCTGCCTTACAGGCGTAGTGTTCCCACTGTGAGTATAAAGTACCGACACAAACGTTATTTTTCAGCTGCGAAAAATATGATCGATAATAACTGAGACGTCCTTTTTGTAGTGGCTGAAGCTCACATCCGATGATGTCAAAGAGCAGATTTTCAAGCTGGCCAAAAAGGGTCTGACCCCCTCTCAGATTGGTAAGTCTGTACTCACGAAAAGATGAAATATTTTGATATAAATAAATTTGTACCCTGTGCTTCATGCATTGTTTTGTATAACACGCAAAGTCCCTGTAAGGTCCATACACCGATGCAGACATCTTCAGCATTTTGACAAGCTAGTGATGAGTTACATATGTTAATAACCTACGATTTTACTGCATTTGGCAGGGTAGGATAAAGTTGGGTTTGACAAAATTGCAGAAATGTATGCAATATTTGAAGTGTGTTGATGTGATTTCCTTACTGCGTTGTTAACTACAGAGTGATGCTTATGAATTTCATGTTCTGATTTTGTACTGTAGAATAGATGTAGCACAAAGTAAAAGAAAATAATTGTGCGGACATAAATTACATAAGAGTAAAGGTCTTTTCCTTTCTAGTCGCTAATACCTTTCTTTTGCAAAGACATTCTCACAGTTTGAGTAAAAATTAATGACATGAAATCTAGCTCATCTTTTTTTGTCGTTAAATGCTTGAACCAGCTTGTAGGTTTGTGTGCAACATGCAGAGTCCAGTTTTCAAGCCTGTCTGTCACTTGTCTAGGTGTTATTCTGAGGGACTCCCATGGTGTGGCCCAGGTGCGTTTTGTCACTGGCAACAAGATCCTGAGAATCCTCAAGTCCAAGGGTTTGGCCCCTGACCTGCCTGAGGATCTGTACCACCTGATCAAGAAGGCTGTGGCTGTCAGGAAGCATCTGGAGAGAAACAGAAAGGTATCAAAATCTAGTTTATTGCAAAGTAGGTTTTCGCATACAAGGTACTGTCTTGGTGATATGGTGCAAGTTGTTACGAAAATGAACAAAACACAAGAATCATGCTAGTCATAAATACAGAATAGTCATATACACAGCAGGTGTGTAAATAGGTGCAGTGGGTAGAGTCAAACAGGAGGTATGGAAGGTCAGCTTTAATTTTATGTAATGCTGTCTACATTGTATGTACACAACGAATAGTTTTCCACTCTGTAACCCAGATTAGGAGGCAGTTTGAGTTTATTACAATTACAAAACACAGTTTTTTGTGTTGTGGGACTTCCACAGGGATGGTGCATATAGCCTTACCATGGACTGTTATTGTTTACATAGTTGAAACCTACAAACTCAGTAATTACCTTGGTGCTGTGCTTGCAGGACAAGGATGCCAAGTTCCGCCTGATTCTCATTGAGAGCAGGATCCACAGGCTGGCCCGTTACTACAAGACCAAGAGAGTACTGGCCCCCAACTGGAAGTAGTAAGTGTTGATCACTTGTGTTTTAGGTTAGAGAAAGTTAAGGTTTTTTTTGTTTGTTTGTTTTTTTTTTTGTCTGGCAGCGCGGTTCAGTACCTACCAGGTACTTTCTGGCATTTTAATTTGCGGTTGCCATGACTCAACACCCAGATATGTTGGGAAGTCATTTCAGTTTTTGTTTTGAAAAAAAATTTCCAACTATACACACAGACTGTGTACCAAAATGCACAAATCATTGTCCTGCTCTTCCTCTTGTTGAGAGTAGTGATATTTCTGTTGTGCTAGAAAAATGCTGGAGGTAAATTAGCAGCGTGGCTTCTTTGTGCCAAAGCTGCCAGTCCCCTTCACACAAAATGTTCTGTTCTCTGATATAGATATTTACATTTAATTTTTACACTTAAGTACCCGCTCTTCCAGAGTTTGAGTAAAATGGTTCTGCTTGGAATTAAATGGATTTGATAGCGGTCACATTGATTATAATGGTAGAAAACACATGGAATGGATACTTATAGTGAACTGATCAATCTGGCATTAGCTTTAGCTACACTCTAACACTGTATTGTTCATACAAGTGAACTTGCTTGAATCTGCTTACAGATAAATTTTGTGTTATGAACATGTAACATTTGTTACTTGTTAATGCTAAAAATGTGGCATTTAAAGTGTTTCACTGTTATTTACTGCTTCGACTTTTATATTATATATTCCCTCTAATCAAATTGTTTCTTTCTGTTTACAGTGAGTCCTCTACAGCTTCTGCTCTGGTGGCATAAACTCTACACTTTTTGGATTAATAAAACAGTTTAAATTGGAAATTGGTTCATTGTTTTATTACTAAATTGTCATTTTTGGTGTAGTGACAAAAATCACTGTTTTTTAATTCAGGGGTTGGCATATAATTAAGTTCATTTACTGAAATACTTAAAAGTAAAATTTTTAAGTACATTTCATGTTTGTGCTTTTACCTCTGTATATATTGGTACTTTACTATAAATGGCTACTTTTGCTTCTGTCATGCATCAGTCATAAACATGTAATATCAGTTATGAGGATATTTTACTGCATAACCAGTAGATTTACTTACAATAATTGCAGTATATTTTGTTGATAATCAAATGAAACTAAGATAAGACTTTAATCATCCTAAAGGAAATTGTGTCTTATGATTGTTTATATATTATACATATAAAGACAGTTATTAGAATGTGTAAACATAGTAAAGCTTAATAAAAGTCTAACAAGATGCAGTTTTAAGTAGATTTAGAGGTTGTAGTTGGCACGTCAGTGTGTAATAATAGCTCTAAAAGGGACAATGTCAACTTTGAAATTGATATGACTTTTAATAAATTAAACCTAATCATTCAGCCACTGTTTGATTATGGCAAGCACATATAAAATCGCTTTAAAATCGAAACTGAAGGTGATTTTTTTCCCCGTGTTTTTGTTTGGAGTGTTTTAAATGCCCGCCCTCCTTCACCTTGTGCCAATTTCGCTTTAGATTCTTATTGTCATTCAATAAAACAATGAGGAGGTAGATGGGGCATTTTCTGGATACCGAGGAAATTACGGGCACTTTCCGTGCGTCATTCGGCACGTATCGAAGGGGCGTGGTTTGAGAGAAATTGGGTGGGTGTTTCGCGTTGGTGTGTGCGAGTGACAGTTGCAGTGTCCAATCACGGCGCTCCGTGACGTCAACGTGTTTATTTTAACAGCTCGTGTTGCAATCTCGAGACATTCACCCTCTACTACGACAACGAAGACGAACAAACCGATAAACATGGAGAAAATACACGGGGACATTTGACGAAGGAGACCGAAAAATGGCTCAGACCAGCCGAAAAATGAAGCGACAGCACATCGACGCACAACTGTCACCGACAAACACGCGAAATCTGTTGGTTTTCGACGAGGAGTACCAGAATACGTGAGGATTTTTTTTGCCGTTACACTACCGCCATAATCCAAGAAGCGGAGGAGAGGAGAGAAGGGAAAATGGCTACGGTTGTTGGTGCGGAGAGTGGTTCTGAACGGACGGCCATGGAGAGGTTCGGTAGCGGAGGGATGGCGCTTCTGCCTTGGACCAAACAGATGCTCACTGTACTGTGGGAGCAGCTTCGGTTGCTGGTGCAGGTCATTTACTACACCTTCATGTCAGGTAAAAAACAAATTAATTACAACTTATTCGATTTGTCTTTTTAAAAGCCATTTAAGAGCTGTGTTGTGTTTACTGTAACGTTATCCAACATTGGCTTTAACTAGTATGTTGCAACAAGTTTTTAAAATAAAATAAACATTGATTTATCACAGTAAATAAGGTTCTAGTAGTTCTCCATAGTGATGTATAATTTAAGACTGTATCATAAATGTTTTGCCAACAGAACTAACCCTGCAAAACCAGTTTTACCAGTAATTCAAAATGTGTTTAAGTACTTCTAGTGATAAATGAAATGTGAAGGCAAGTGATGTTTCTTTAAATGATTTTCTGTTTTAAGTTAAATGTCGTAATTTCACACTGAACACACTGAAAAGTTACACTTTATGTATTTACAGTAGATCTGTACTACAAATGAACTCTGAAAGCAGCATGCAAGTACCTCAAAATTCTATTAAAGTGCAGTACTTGAATAAATGTACTTGGTTACCTACCACCTCTAAAAATGGGTTTTACTACAAATAGTACTTTTTACCTAATTTTTAGAGTAAGTTGTACTGTATGGATTGTAATAACAGTATATTGCATCATCTGAAACATCTAGTAGTATTAATGTCATAAAGGTTTCACTTATGAATTTAACTCAGTGTTTAATTAACTTCATGTCACAGTGGCCCGAGGGAGATCATAATAGCTTAATAACCTACTTTCAGTTCACTCTCATAATTTTCCTGTTTTTTTTTCAGTTTTCCAGATGTTTAGGTTTGAGGTTCACGTAAGAATCACGGACGAGACGGGTCAGCACATCCAGCACATGACCACTGCAGCAAACCCAACTGAATCCTTCCTGTTCTCGTCGTTGTTTGACGGAGACAACGGAGTCATGGTCGGTGGTTCGAATCCCCTCTCTAACTTCTGCGCTGACGTTGGCGACCCGTTCGCTGGACAGTCCACTGCTGAGGCCCTGCTGTCCAGTCTGCGAGCCGACGACCTGTGCTGCGGACTAGTGGACGACTTTGTGTCCAGAACAGCTGGTAAAGAAGACGGCATCTTTCTCGGACACCAATCTACGTGGAAAATGGGCTTCCCCGGCGACTGGAACATCTTTGTGTCGAGCAGCGACAGCTCCAGTTCAAGTGACACTTGTCATAAGAGTAGTGAGAAAATCTTCAAACAAGATCTTTCAAAGGAGAAGGTTTTCAAACAGGACACATCAGAAGAAGAGAGAAGCTGTCACTGGAGTAGCGAGGAAGACCAGAACGTGGAGTTTGAAAGTGAGGAAAGTAAGGCGCTTTGGGAGTCTCTGTCAAAATCTAGTGATCCGTACAACCCCTTCTTTTTCTCTGCGTGTATTTCAACAAACACAAACATGGGGAAAAGTAAAAGCGAAGCAAAGGCCAGCAGTGATGCTGATTTTATGTCTATGAACCAGGCCAGCGAGGAGATGCTGGGTCCTCGAGGCCTGAACATCTGGGTCAGTCGCTCTGACAGCGAGAACAGTTGGAGCAGCTGGGCCAGTTCGGATGGCTCGAGCCCTGACATTGACAAGGAGGAGAGTGAGAGGCTTTGGGAGTTCTTCAGCAGTCCAGAAGACCCCTACAATCCCATGTGTTTCACTGCATGCACAGTCAGCACCATATCTCCTCAAGCCACCACCAAAACGGCCACAATCTCTAAACAACATGTCTCGCTTCCTGCACCTCCCCCCAAGTCTGACACAGAGGATAAGGACAGCAGCTTTCCTCCTTCATCTGAAGATGACGAAGAAGAGCAACTGTGGAAATCTCTCTGCCAGAAAGACGACCCCTACCACCCTCTCAACTTTCAGGCCTGCCTCCAGAGCTCTCCAGCAACAACACTTCAGTCTGGAGGAGGTCCTGATGTCCGTGATGTCCAGACCACACAAAAGCCACCTACAAAAGGCAAGAAAAGTAGAAAAGAGGAGAAAACACTAAGAAAATGCAGAGTCGCTGAGGTTTCCCCGACAGAGAGGCGTTTAAAGCATCACTCCAATTCAGACAAGACTCTGGTGCCCTGGAAGAGACCTGAACAAAAACCACAGTCATTCCCAGAGGAGAAGAAGGAGAACAAGGCCATCAGCAGCCAGAAAAAGGTCAGCATCTACTAATCTAATGGTTAAATCACCAAACAGTATTAGAGCATGAGTCACGTCAAAAGGTTAAAAATATCACTTATACTTCTCCAGTAGATAAAATAGAGCATGTCAGTGTGTTAGATGACACATTTGAGTTAATATCACAAGGGAGCTGACTGTTGCCATGTCTTTGAGTCTGAATGTCTACGATGAGGGTTAATTCTTGTCTCAGCTGATACACGCTGTACTGATCGGTGTGCTGAGCTGAGCTGTTGTTTGCTGTTGTTTAGCAACTCTGTGGGTTGTTATGACTAAGCGACTCATGTGACTCCCAAGTCAGCAGAGAATTTGACCTGCGTGGACTAAATGAAGTTGCGGCAGTGTTGCAAAGTCATTTAAGAGGCTTGTCAGCTGAGACCCAGTTACATCAAACTACATGTCTGTCTAAGAAATGTGGGTTTGACTCTAAGTTCTACCAGAATTAGAATATCAATTTATTTTCATAATAACAGGTTATAACCTTCAGGAAACACTAATAAACTTAATAAAATTAATGTGAGTAGTAATATTGCTTTTACAAAAGTTAGTGAATTTTTCTTGTGCTCTTCTGGTTGTAGGTTCGTTTTTCTCCTGTTGTCCAACTCCATGTCATGAGGACTTGGCCATTTGCCCGGAAGGCATCTCGTAAAGGACACTGGGAAGAAATGGCACGAGACCGGGACCGCTTCCAGAAGCGGATCCGGGAAACGGAGCGGGTCATCGGCCACTGCTTCACCCAGACCCACAGAGAGAAGATCCGGGCGTACCTGGACGGTGCCTTGAAATAAATGAGTCCTGAACACTGAATGTTTAATTTCCTTTTTGGATAAGAACTTGTGATTGGTTGCAATGCAACAGTGATTTTGATTTGGGCCAATTAGGAATTTGATTTTAGGCCAACTTTAATGTTCGGTGTGAAGTTGAACAACCTTGTACCTCAGAAGGTTTTATACATTGTGTGACTGTTGCACTGATTGACACTTTCTCATGTTAACCTCAGCATTAATTTGTTGAATGTTGTTTTTGTATGCCTTATATACTGACCTAGTAATGTAACTTATTTATGCCCTATGGAGCTTATTGCTTTTATTTTTACAGTGAGTTTTAAGTGTTTTTATGTGTTTTTATATGTGTGAACAAACCACAGTGATGAATATTGAAGTTAAAAGTAGACAATGATGGTATCATTTAAAGCAGAGCTTTACAGTACAAAGTGTTTTCAAAAACTTTTATTTAAATATTGGACACATATCACATTCTGGTGCAATTATTGATAGTTTTTGTCTTGTATTTTCTTATATGATGACACATAATAGCAGCCTTTTAGGTGTATTTATTATATTTACTGCAAAGATTCAAACACTTTGTCCATGTGACTCACTCAGCTTCTCATGGTAACATCAGCAGTAGCTGAAAAAATGTCAAAAAACCATCTGTAGCAAATTAGTTAGGTGCTTTGTTAAATCAATAAAAAATATGTCGGACTGTACCACTGTTCTGTGTTTTGTGGTTGTAACAGCCTGGCCAAAGATCTACTGGAAAATAGATTTTCTCTGCTTAAACATTTGTTTTCTCTGTATCATTGACTGCATCACTTCCTCTAATGTCA
>OMLM01001853.1:10061-50045 GCA_900302695.1 Helostoma temminkii | reverse complement strand
GGGAGGGGGGATTATGGTGTGGGGTTGTTTTTCAGGAGCTGGGCTTGGCCCCTTAGTTCTAGTGACAGGAACTCTGAATGTTTCAGCATACCAAGACATTTTGGACAATTCCATGCTCCCAACTTTGTGGGAACAGTTTGGAGCTGGCCCCTTCCTCTTCCAACATGACTGTGCACCAGTGCACAAAGCAAGGTCCCTAAAGACATGGATGACAGAGTCCTGACCTCAACCCGATAGAACACCTTTGGGATGAATTAGAGCAGAGACTCAGAGCCAGGCCTTCTTGTCCAACATCAGTGTGTGGCCTCACAAATGTGCTTCTGGAAGAATGGTCAAAAATTCCCATAAACACACTCCTAAACCTTGTGGACAGCCTTCCCAGAAGAGTTGAAGCTGTTATAGCTGCAAAGGGTGGACCAACGTCATATTGAACCCTATGGATTAGGAATGGGATGTAACTTAAGTTCATATGCAAGTCAGGGCAGGTGAGCGAATACTTTTGGCAATATAGAGTATATTTTGTTAAACTGTCTTTCCATACTAATAAAGATTCAACTGAACTGGTGGAAGGCCGTCTCCTTTCCAGGCTTTTAAGATAGAGAGTTATGAATTATACCATGGAGCTAACCTGCTCTGATTCACTACCTTCTTTTTCAGAGGGGCAACGGTATTAAGTACTGTAAGCAGTAAAGCTGGTACATGGTTTTAAAGTAGTAGATGATGGGATAATTTTTCTTAAAGTCAATAATAGTAAATTAAAATATTACTAAAAATGTTCAGATAAAAGAGGGTTTGGGGGAAATACTGTTAAATAATTATGTTTAGGTCTAGACTTGATTAGTAAACCTGAGTTTGCTGCTACTCATCCACCCTGACCTGTGTTTCTAGGAACATGATGATTAATAGGACTTGGGGATGGTTGACTCATTTACACTAACATATTCATCCTGCTGCAGCCAGGTTTCTGTATGACAGAATAAATGAGTCTGATGGTCACTCATCAAGTCATTTACTAACAAGGATTTAGATGAGAGAGATCTCATATTTAACAGTCCACATTTTATTGTTTAGTTTTTATTTTGTTCAGTAAGAGGAGTGGTCTTTATATGGATACCGTCTGTTCTAATCAGCCCAGGTTTTCCCTAAAAACTTTTCCAATTATTAATGTAGCCCACGTTGTTAGCTGGACACCACCTAGCAGCATTACATGCTGCTGAGATATTAATTTAATAATCCCACTGTACACAGATCAGCTTTCCCTTCATAGTGGATAATTGTTGTCTATTTAACAGTTTAGTAAAAGGCCTGAGTGTCTACCAACTCTAATATTTACTCACCATGCTTTAATAATGTGTTCACATCAATCTACATCTGAAACTTATGGAGTACAGATGAGCTGACTTGACTGTGTGGTCCAGTAACAGCTGTTCCCCCTGGCTTGTTTGTTCCTCCTCAGGGTTCCCTGGCTCTACCGCAGTATCCACCAGCTGCACCATCAGCACCACATGCCCTTCGCTCTCGCAGCACAGGATGCCAGCTCGACTGAGCTGCTATCTCTGCTGCTACTGGCCCTGAGCAGTGCCTGGGTGGTGGGCTGCCACCCTCTGAGCGAAGTCGTCTTTCACCTCCTCAATAGCTGGCTGGCGGTGGAAGACCACTGTGGCTACGACCTGCCCTGGGCTCTGCACAGACTGTTGCCCTGTCTGGGAGGAGCTCCTTATCACCAAGCCCACCATACTCTGCACAATGGAAATTACGCCCCCTACTTTACCCATTGGGACCACATCTTTGGGACATACCGATCGTGAATGCCATATTCATATCCAGAGTGATGCCACTGTGGATTGTTTGGGTTGTTTTATATGAAGGACTTTTTCTGCCGATTCTTCTCCTTATCATCTTTTCACATGCACAGTGTAAAGGATTTATTAAAGTACAACTTTGCCATTTCAGACTGCAGCAGCAGCAGTAGTTCGACTGCAGACTAAATGAATGCAGCTGAGGGATAAACCTAAGGATGACATGAAAAATCAAGACAATGAAGGAATGAACTAATGTGCAGCTGAAGTGCTATCGTGACATGACATGAATGTATTTTTGGATATTTTTTCTGCTTTTATATTGTTTCTGTAGTCATAAAACAGCTGATGTGTGCCTGCCACTGTCTACAAACATCACATTTTTATCCTGATTAATCAAAGGACATGTAGATTGTCAATAATGAGCTTTAGTGGTGCAGGCTCAGGCTCAGTGGGACTTTCCACTGCGTAAGACCAATGTACATACATGCACACATTTGTCCTTATAAACATTTACACAAAGAAAAGAATTTGCAAATGCCCCGCTGGATAATCATGAGAAAATATATGAAAGCAGGACACAGTTTGGTGTTTTACTGTTCACCTCAGGCTCAGGTTTCTGCTGTGCCGCCGTGGTTAGTGATATATACCCCAGGCTGGCCTCTTCACCGTCTGTGTGCCTGGTTCCATGGGATTTGACTAGACAATTAAAACCATGTGTTGTACAGATGTGAAGCCTTTGTCACTGCTTGCAGTTTTACTACAGAGGTACTGTCATCATTTCTTAAATCCTGTAATAACCCAATTAATCCAGTGGACAATTCTGTTCTTTTCAGAATAAAAGGAGGGTAGTAGTAAATATTCTGAGATTGCTTAAGCTTCCTGCCCTCACAGCGACTCAAACAATGTATGTATATGTGGCCAAATGCAATTTAAGTAGCGAGGCAAAGTAAATTTATATCATTGCTCTCTTTTAGCAACATTGTGTCTTTGTAAGTATGATCTACATTTATAAACAAGAGCTTTCTCACAGCCAGCAGCCTGTTACGTAATGTGATATATTTTTTCTGAGGATCTCTGGTGAATTGAAGTAATTACATTTAATAAAGAATGACAGTTGTATGTTCCTGGACTCAAAGCAAAAAGAATCATGCATGAGAGCCTGAGAGTAATATTTCTTGCTTTCTTGCTTGAACATTTGCTTTTCATTACCGACTCTACCGACGCTTTTTGAAATTTCGCAACATCTGAGTCAAATGAAATCATTGCAACGTATTTGCATGTGAACGTGGGGGTAAAGTGCACATAAATTGTGCTTTTCCTGGAAAATGAAGCGTCTCAAAGAAAACTGCAAGAGATGAGTGCTGGGTGGTGATAGTGTTGCCACAAGATGGAGTGATAAGCATGTGACCTAAAACGGAAATAATCAAACCTTATTACAGAGCAAACGTCAGAGCCATGGATGACACACACCAAAACACACGTTCACAGCGAGACACATTGACGTCCTACAGCTGACATCATGTTGTCAGTCGGTGGAGCATTACAGGTTTTAAAGCACAGCACACTGGGAACTGCCGGCTTTGTTTACTTGTTATTAGGTGTGCTGCTAAGTTAGGTTAATCACGTAGTGAGTCTGTCACCAACTGCAACAGGGAGATTAAAATTCTTTCAACAGATGGAGTCATGTCAAAACATGAGAGAGAAGAAGCACAGAGCACTGCACAGCAGTCCTTATAAATACTTAATACTTCCCATTTCATCAGATTCCCTGAATGTTTATTATTCAGTGACAAAGGCCAGATTCATATTTTTCCACCATTTTGTAAATATGCAATTAGTGAGCTTTACATAGCCCCCCTGTTGCAGTAACCAGCTGAGGTTCTTGCCCTCTGTTCTGCAGCCATTTTTAGAAGACTTCTGTTCTTGTTTTACATGAGAGGTCAGTCAGCGCCTGACTTGTTTCCCAAAACATCTCTTCACTTGTCAGTAGTGGACTGCTGCCAAACACTGTTTTGAGGAATTAGTGCAACCGCACTACAATTGTAGTAGTAGTAACAGCAATAGTAATGGTGTAATCATAGTAAGAAATCAGTGCACGTACAAAACATATTCAAATTCTACTGTAGAGATACCAAAACTAAAATAACTCATTTCAGTAGAAGGCTGCAGAAGGGCCAAATAATTATTATTCTGAGACAGTGTGTGTTATATTCACTCCAGTACTAACACGTGTAAACTTTTACTACAATAGAGTAACTGCAAATAAATGTAAATGGTACCAAATGGTAAAGGGTTCATCTCAAAATTAGATCATTTTTATTTTTCTCTTGCTTCTACTGCTAAACTAGCTGTCTCATATTTAACACACACATATGAGAGCCTCAATCTGCATATCTAATTATTTTCATTAAGGCAAATGAGTGAATATTTCAACCAGCTGACCTTTAACCAAAAGTAGTTTAGCACAAGCGTATATAAGATGCCTGCAAACACTCACTCAGATTTGTATCTCTAATAAATATACTGTTTCTACCAGAGCTGCACTTATCTGCATCTCACTGTTTTGTTAAGTCTGTCTTTATCTTAGCTGTTGATTTTCATTTCTGACTTCAATGCTACTGCTTCAGTTGTGCTATTTATCCAAACACAGCACAGCAACATTTAACACGAGTGAATTGAGTCTTGTGTGTCAGTACAAGGAGAGATAACAGTGTTGTTTCAGTGAGGACAGAAAGGGATGCTGCACTCCTTTGTTGTTTGTTCACATTTTTTTCTCCACAAACAGGTTTTCCATCACAGCTGTCTGTATCTGCTTGCTGTCACTGCGTGCAGTACACCACCCATTTTGTTCATTAGCAGACCTTCCACTCACTTTCCCATGGTTTTGTTTGTGTGTTGTGTTGAACTATGACCTGGGAGCTGTCAGACTGAATGATCTGAATGTCAGCAGCATTTTACTAAAAACGGAAAGTGAAGTTGTTGCTCCAAGGTGTTTTGAAGAGTCATATATTATGCATAATTAACTGAAAAGGTGAGCCATTTTAGTTTCATGTTCATCTTCATACGAGGGAATGTCAGTAACATTTGACTTATGTGATGTATAAACTTTCTGATACAGAAAGGATCAGGGAGTAGTTAAAGAGACTGTTAAATAGTTCTTTATTGTTTCAGAAATCATTCAGATAGTTCTCTTCCCAACAAAATTCATTTTTTGCTGCAAATGCATTGTCACGGTTACAAAACCTGCTCTATAATAAGCAACTTACAAATGTACATACAGTATATAGTCATCTATCTGTTGTAAAAATTAATAAATTAGAACAATAAATAGCAGCAGAGGTATCAAAACGCTTACAACAAAAGAAAATAACTGCATTTCCTTTGGGTATCCATAAATTGAGTGCAACAAGGGCCCCCTTTGCCACTTAAACTTTGGCTTACAAATAGTTACTTTTTTTTACCATAACAGTAATAGATGGCTCAACTTAGTATCGGTGGGACCACACTGTGCTAGGTCAGTAAGTTGAGCCAGTTGAGATTCTTTGTTGCCTAGGAATGTGGACAACCCTTTACCCTTTGTCCTGTCCCACTCCCCCATTCCACCACCTCAAAAGTTCCCCAGAATGGCGTCCGAGCTTAAGTGGTGGCATACATGTTTCTCAACCCCCAACACCTTGCTATCTGAGTACCCTGGGGGAGTGGAAAAGAGGCATGTGAAGTGGGAAACAGGATTGGGAAAGATAACCCTGCCACAAAGACCCCTGCACAGCGCCTACGTATCAGGAGGCCGCAGGAGGCAGGAGGTGGGCCTTCAGAGTTCGTGTCTTGTCAGGTTGCCTCAGGGGGGTCATTTTACTGTGCACATGAAGTGCTGATTAGTGGTTGCATCGAGTGGGGAGGCCAGAGATAAGTGGAGAGGAAGACAGATGTCAGGGGAAGGACAGGGAGGGGGACAATTGACCCAATAGTTCCTACCACGCAGCACACACAGTAGGATGTGTTTGGTTTGGTCGTCTGGGAAATTTCATATCTTTTTACTCTCGATCATATGAAGACACCTTAGCATCACTATTAGCAACATGTTGGCTGTAGATGTGCACATTTTGGCACCTAGTGCTCATGCGTTTGCTCGTGTTAGCTGAAGGATTTTGTTTTGCTGTTTAAAGCATGTGTCCACACTTTTTCATTTGGAGCGCACATGGATTTGTGATTAGCGAATGTGTACTTCCACTCTCAGTGAGTAACCCTTACATTCGGAGATTCTAGCTGTTGTCCCCTAGTTGAAGACATTCTTGGCTCATCTCCATTTCCAGCTTATTGTTGACTTTACGAAAAGTTAAGCTATCTAAAAGCATGAACTATCTGCAGCCACACTCAGCCACCACCATGCCTTCAAACTTGTACTTGTACGTGACAACGCCTGTGTCATCTAGGTAAAGCAGAGAAATGGGGTCCAACTTGGTTGGAACGCAGCAAGCTCTTGATGCCTTCTGAGGACTGTTGATGTTGACCAGTGTCTGGACGATGGCATGCTTTGTGGGTGTGACATGCTTTGTCAGTGGGAAGGAGCAGATGCCAGTACACTCAAAGGCATCATAACCAGTTGGAGCCAGGATCCAACTGTCCCAGCCAATGTCCTTGAACTCTACGTACAGAGATTGTTTCTTGCAGTGGTTGCCTTTGACATTGCGACGAATGCGCGATGCTGTGTCGTAGATCAGATTGGATCGCATTTGGATGAGGTCTTCTTCGTCTGGCTCAGCTTCCTCATCTCCCTCCTCTTTGTCCCCCCAGTGCCTGTTCCGTCCCGTCCCCAAGTTGTTTGGCATAACCATGTTAGATGTTTCATGGTCAATCATCTCATTTAGCTCACGCTTATCATCACGATGATCGTTGCTTTGGTCATCAGAGTAAACAATCAGCAGAGGTTTGTGTTTTTCCTCAGAACTGGTGTCAATCTCCATGTCTCCGTCACTCAGATTCCCATCTTTACTGTCATCTTTTATACCTTGGGCATTATCTTCAGCATTGGCCATGCTGGTAATATGCACTTCCAAATGGTGTGTGGTGCCACGGTCAGATTTGGACCAGCGGTGAACAGCAGCTGTTAGGTCAAAGGCCTCCCATCCGTTATCGGTGCCGTAGACCTGGCGTGAAGCCAGCTCCACCATGTCTATCCTCTCTCTTCCCCCACTGAATCCATCTCCTCTGACAGCGCTCTCATCAGTCACGTTGTCATCCCCATCATGAAATTCCAGCTCGTAGATAGTGACCTTGCGGTCCACACCAACATAGAGGTGGCGGTCAGTCTGGACAAGGGTGTAGAGGCGAAGCTCAGCTGCTGTGATGCGTTCATGATGGGGGACTGACACATTGAAGATGAGAGGGTGACGCCTCACTCCTCCAACTCCTAATACACTGGGAGACGAATCTGGGGAAGAGACATAGATGATCAAAGTCAACCATCAGTACATTTTGACTTTATAATTGTTGTTTTGAGCTGAGTTTTGCAAGATATCCCAAACCTACTCTACTGAGGATGTCCTCCCTCATTGAGAAACATTTAACTATTAATTACTATGAACTATCTTATATATTTTTGCAAGCTGCTCTATGTAAGCATAAGGAAAAACTGCACATGTATGAAAACCCTTTTCTCTCCGCTTCACTACATCTATCTTTGGTCTTGCAGACAAGACTACAAGTAATATTTAAGTGAAAAAATCTTCCTCACAGTAAACATTAAGAGATCCATTAAGAGAGGAAAAAAAATCATCATAAAAACCTTAAACAGGATCACAAGAATCAGAAGACTTTTACCTTCATTTTTGAAGCTGCGGATGATGTTTGCATTGGGCATGGCAGTGCGGTCGTTAGCAAAACGGTTGTAGAGCTCCATCATGTATTCAGGCGGCTCTTCTCGTGTGCTTCCAGGAGGCAGGGGAGGAGGACCCAAGCCAGAAAGATTGAAAGTCCTCAGAAACTGATCCTTCAGGCTCTCCAACAGGCTCTGCGTGTCCACACCGCTGTCCTGTTGCAGTAGCAAAGGATCCATCACTCCTCCATGTCCGTCCCCCAGCCCTGGATCGGGACGATGCCTTTGATGGGCGTTGGAGATGGGGCTGCTCTCTCCACAGAGAGGCCCCTGGAGTAGCAAGATAGAAAACAGCAAGAACAAAGTCTTGGAGCTGGAGATGGTTCCCAGTTCCCAGCAAATGCTCGCCATGGGAAAAACAGTCTGCAACACTTGATTTTATGGATCACCTTTTTATAACCTGGGTTTGTCTATAATTGAGCTGATGCAACAATAAAACAATAATGATCTCTAGAGCCCTGCATCCGATGGTTAACTGAAATTGTGTTCAGTTCATCTGTAGCCTAAGAAAGTCCTGGCTCCCTGGCAGTAGTCAGTAGTGCTGCTGACCTATGCACTGTCCAGAGTGAAGTTCTCTGCAGGAGTGTGTATGCTCTTTGCTCTCTTCCCGATCTCACAGCATTTATTCTCATGTACGCCTTTTGATGTCCTTTGTGACAGGGGTGCAGTTCCGGTGACAGGGTGGCCTAGGGTTGTCTTTGTCCGTCCAACTCATCTCTGTTGTGTCCTCTCTTCTGTCAGACTCTCTCTGTGCTCTGCTCTCTTCTTCCCAGCTCTTTCTTTCTGTCCCTTATCTATGATATGGTGGGCTCTGCATTGCTGTGCTTATGGTCTCTTTGCTGGTGTGTGTGTGTGTGTGTGTGTGTGTGTGTGCGTGCCTTTAACTTTGTGTGATGCACGAGAGTGTGTTATCTCACGACTTCCTTAATGAGGATTTTGTAAACACTGTCCTGTAGCCTCTTCCTTGTGGAAGTGCTATTTTGTTTGGGTGGATGCTCCAGAGTTGATATTCTTCATTTGTTTATTTGCTTTGTAAATGGTGGAGTTCTGTGAGCTGCTGTGTAGGCTCCATTGACCATTTCGTTTTGACAAAATACAACAAGGGCCTGTTGATATGTTGAATGTAACAGGATATATGAGACAGACAAAGCTTGTCCAAATGAAATTGAAATGCAATGGGGTGTGAGGCCTTAATGATCGAGAATGAAAGACACTTTCTCGCGATGAGTCTGGAAACCATTTCAAGCAGCTCGTGAAGACAAAAGAATAGAATTTTAAAAATCCTTTATGTTCATTAAACAAAGCAGCCTTCTGTTATACTTGCTGAAATGTTCTGTGTGTACTTCCTCTTCTGGGGACACGGTGTCTGAAATGGGTTATCTGAACACAAGAGGCTGCATGAGAAATGTATATATGAGGCACATTCACGCGATTTTATGTGTGGTAGACAGAGCTCTATAGATTAGGGAAACAACAACTAGTCAAATGTGGCAACTATATCATAGACTGGGTGACTTCACCATCCAGTAATTCATCTGGCACGTATGGATTTACTGTACATGGTGAAGCAGACTGGCACTGCCACCTAGATGGGGTCAAGAGGCTCTGTTCTGATGAGAGTATCAATGACGCACAATGGGTCTCTGGCAGATTTGAACAATTCGTCACCTAAACTCTCGTCCCATTACACAACTGTCCATTCCTGAGCTTCTTTGTGTGACCTGCAGATACACTCCTGATTGTGGTGCGTCACAGAGATGGGAAGGAATGAGCTTTTTCCTGCCTCTGCCGCTCATCTGCCAGGCTGACATTTGACAGACATGCTGTTATCTGTCACTCTGTTCAACTGCTGCTACAACAGACTGTCACATCTTCCTGATGGCTGTAAGAAGGCTTGATAGTAGAAATGTGCTTTTGCACACACAACCAGGGCCCTCCATATGGTCTCTATTATGGACCTCAGAGTGTAACAGATGTGGATTTATGGAGGCCTGTGTTGCTATTTTTGGACTGAAACTTTCAGAAGATAATTTTTACTGTTTATATCCGATATTTGAATTTCATGGTTTTCTCAGCATTGTGGTTTTACAATGGGAAAGTATATTGGACTCCTAACCTAAATAGTGATGGAACAGCATAGACATACTACAGTAAAAAGGCGATCAGGCTGGTGGTTCAGTCGCAGGCTCACCCTCATCACATGTCAAAGTGACACTTAACTTTAAGTTGCTCATGCTCAGAATTTTTAAAGTGGTCCAGGGGCCAGTAAGGTTGAAAATAGAAGTGCAGACAATTTACCATTAATTGTGCAAACAAACAATTGTCTGATAGAGTGGTTCTCAACTTGGGCCCTCAAGGCACACTGTCCTGCTTGTTTTTCTAACTATCCATGCACTTACAGCTTCTGATTGGCTGAACACACCTGATCCAGGTAATCAGCAGTGGGTAGGACATGGATAGTTGGAAAACAAACAGAACAGGGTACCTTAAGGGCTAGGAATCCTAGCAATCCAGCAGATATAGCAATGATAGGACTTACTATGAGTTCATGGCTGACTAACAAGTCTACAGTAAACATAGACTCCTGTTTAGCTCTGATCTGGTCATCAGCTGCTGAAAATGCTGTTTTTTGTAGCCATCCTTTGATTCTACATTTTTGGTTACATTTGTCTATTGCTGGTGGGAAGACAATTGCAAGTGTATTTTCTTTTGTTTAGCTACTGCTCCTGCTTCGGAAAAAAGGGTTTTTGAAATTACATGAAAGACACTGATGCAACATAGATGCAAGTTAAAGGGAACTGACAATGGATAACACTAAGTTAAAGTAAGTTAAAAATTTATATTTAAACTATGCTAAAAAAAACAGTAGGTGACACTTAAAACTGAGATAAGTTCAACTTAGTAGTTAAATCTACTTAAAATATTTACATACTTAGATCAACTTAAAATATAAATAATACCTATAGTTGTATAAACTTAAGTAAGTTACATTCAATTGACTTAATTGTTGCTTTTTTAAGTGTGTGTGCTAATTCTGTCTCTATGAGCAACACATGTACATAACAATTTGACCCTTTATTAGAATAAAGAAGTTGGATTAAATTAAATATACTGCTTTTCTGCTTTCTGTTTAACACTGCCAGCACTTTCTAATATCGAGCACATCATCCATTGTATCTCTGTAGTGTTTTATTCACGTTTTTGACAGGACATTGTCATTATTTTTCCCTCTCTTCCCATTATCTAAAGTTTTTGATTCAGAAACACAGTCAGTGATTGTGATGATAAATGAAAAGAATGTATGTGGTGTGAGAGTATTAAATGCATCAATACACATTTTATTTGTGCAGTTTTATTTACCACTAAAAATTCACACGATCAACACTTCACACGATGAACTGGCTATTTCCTCATAGGGACATATAGTATCTGTGCTGTGCATCACGAACATAATGCAGTCCAGCTGTCCAGCAAAGAATGTGATGACATTCAAATTTTGCTAAATAATTATTCTTATAAGCGTGATGCTTCCCTTTCTCAGTCCTGCTTAACAGCAGCACCAGACAACAGAAGTATCAGTTACAACACCTCTCCAGTAGAGAGGTGTGTGTTTGAAGTCTTTGGTTTCAATAATTCTATTAAAACCTACTTAGCTGTCTTCTTCTAATTTATCTCCACAACCAAATAGGGCTCAAATGGAAACCAGCTCTATCTCACCGGAGGACGGTTGGATTTTCCATCCAAAATAATCTCCTGTGAAAGAAGCTCCACTGAGGTTAAATGGTTATAAATCCACACAATGGTGAGTCTGTTAGGTGGGAGCTTGTGCCTTTCTGGTGAACTGCTGTATGTCTCTTTGCAGCTCGTTGTTGCGTTTCTGGGCCTCGTCTCGACTGCGTTCAGCATTTCTCAGGCAGATCTCCAAAGCTTCCACACGGCGGCGCTCTACCGTCAGAGCGGCCTGGAGTTCTGTCACTGTGGCCTTCAGTTCCTTGTTCTCCTGCTGTAGACTGGAAGAGACAGACGCAGAGTCTTTAAATCACCACAGTCAACTGTGGAAACAAATTATGTCAACATTTTGTCGAGACTTTATGTCCAACATAAATCTACTTGTTTGATAGTGTGGTAGTGAACTGCTTCTGTTTCCATGTGTCACCTGTCACACTCACCTGTTCACAAGCTGCTGGATGTCATTCTTCTGCTCAGACTTGTTGTTGACCTGTTCAACTGCAGTACTCACTGTCGGGGCCTCTACACTCTTTTGATGGGACAGCACCTGGACAGGCTGGGGGTCACTGTCAAGTTTTTGGGAGCTAGGTGTTGAAAAACCTGTGTTGTCGCTCCCTCTTCGAGTAACAAGCCTATCCTCGTCCTCCTTTTTGCTCATTTGAGACCCCCCAAACAGTGATCCTGAACTCCGGAGGTCCAAGAGCTTAAAAATGTCCTCTGAAAATGTCCCACACTTCTCCTCATTCTCCTGGATGCGACTCCACCGGTTGAGAGCATCAGCCTTTGCTGCCATCCCAGTGAGGGGGCAATTGAAGGTAGGCAGGGTCTGGGTGCGTTTACGGGGACTTCCAAGCCAGTCTTCTGCAGAAGGTGAGAGAATCTCTGATCGGGGGCTTTGTGCGCTGTTGTTTCCCCTGAGTGGACCCGGACTATCAACCTCTTCTTCCTCCTCTGGAGACTCAGACAAAGATGTATCACCCATCTGAGATAAACCCATAATGGCAGATTAATAAAGGACATACATTGCAAATTAATTTTACACAGTCTGAGAGAAAAATAAGACAAAAAGTGTAGTTTCATTGTAGCTTAGGTCTGTTCCTGTGAAAGAAACACAAGCATTAAACAAACAGAGGCTAAAATGGAAATCTTGTCCAGCAAATATACATTTCTTATGCACTTCCTTTTTTACCAAAATACATTTAATCATTGGAAGGCTAGTTTCACATTTTGGGAAACTATAGAGACAAGAGTGGCATCAATCTTCTTGTGTAACTCTTAGCATAAGTGGCTACGTTTATTTCTCAAAATGTTTTGAATGTCTCTCTCTAACAGTATATATATACAGTATAGCTTATATACTGTTTATATAGCTATAGTATATATTCTGTTTTGTGAGGTTTTTTCCCTTAAAACCATGTTCTGGTCCTGGTTTTAAGCCTGCGCAACACTAGAACATAAAAAAAGAAATAAAAAATAAAAGGCAGAATGTTTGTTGAGCTGCTCGTACCTCTGCAGACTCCCAGCCCACAAAGCTTCGGGGAGTGTTCTTCTGGCTCTCAGCCTTTTTTGGTTGAGGAGGGGGGAGCATGTCTTTGGAGAGAGGAAACAGGGTCTCATGCTGTCTGATCATCACTGTCATCAGCTTCTGGATCTGAGGAGTCGCTGCAAAGAAAACAAAAAAGTGAAAAGATTATGCTGGAAATATCTTATCTTAAGGTTCTGAGGTGAAAAATCACTTGAACTGAATTACAGTGAGATTTCTATCCCACTTTTTTGGTCTTTTTCTGTTGTTTTGTGCAGCCCAGATATAGAGACACGTAGTACACCATAAATCATTTTAAGTTTAACTGGTTTAACTTCCATATAAATGTGAGTTCATTCAACTTATGAATAATAATGATTTTTTAAAGAAAAAGTCAATTCAACATAATTTTGTGAGTTTTAAAAATGTAAAGATAACACAGTTAAGTTGATAAAACACAGAACTCTTATAGATATTATGTTTGGTCACATGGCTTTCCTTTACATTTCTCATTTTTAAATCTTATTTAATCTGAATTTAAATAGTTTTGTTATGAAAAGCAACCATGGCTTAATTCAACATGTGTTAAGGACACACAAAAAGTTCTCCAGAGAATTTATACTCTCAAACAATGCAATGCTGGGAAACTTGTTCTTTCTCCTTAAAAATGAATTGAATGAGTTGAGTCAATTAGAAGAAGTTCATTCATTCAAAAGATCAGTCAGAACAACTCATGTTTACTAAACTTTCTAAAATGGCCAGCAAAAGAACAAATTTGAAAATAAGAAAAATCAGCAAATAAGAAAAGATTCACTGATTTCACTAAATTACAAATGAGACTCTACAGTGTGTGTTCATCATCTATATGTTACAAAGATATTCTTTGTAACATATAGGAACATATAGATGTTCCTTCCTAGAACTTCTTCTAGTAAGGAAGACATTCTTCCTTTTTGTTAAATGCTGCTGTATTTCACTAAAAAAGTGTCTAAAAAAAGGGAAGGATGTCATGTTGGTATTGCCTCATGTCATTGCTTATTAAAACTTTTAGTCACACACCATTTTTATTCAGGGTTGTTTCCACATAGTTCACAGTTTTCACACTGAAACAGAGAAGCACTCATGATGATCGGCTTTAGAAAACTTAACTACCACACAAACACGTGTCTTCCGAGTGTGTCGCAGCATGTGTGTTCTCACCTTTCATCACGGTGATGGGGTCTTCTATCTGAGGTTTGAGCAGGTTGATCCCCATCACTGTAGCCAAGTTCTCCACATTCATCTTGTTCACACTGGAATGCTGCTGCACCTCAAACAAGAACCTGCACAACAAACACACGTGATATAAGTGTGTGTGTCAGGACTGATCTCAGAACAGACTTGGCCTGATGAACCTTTTGTTTTTGTAAAGTTTGGACATGTAAGTGAATAGTTCTGGGACGTCCTCTCTAACCATTCACACCGATCATCTGCAGTGTCACATGGTGCTTTGTGCTGCAGCTTCTACTCACCGGCAGACGTAGCTAAGAAGGTTGTAGTTGAATCTGGGGAGCAAAGCAATTTGTTTCTCCAATTTCCCCCAACCCTGAAAGGACAAGCAAGCAAAAAAATTAAAGAACTCACACACTCAAAATGTCCTCTGTGTCAGTGCTACACACTCAGATGTGGACATTTTATGGCTTTTTAAAAAAACGTACCTCTGTGCTGGTGCTGTCTAGCTGGTTGGTGCAGTCTAGGAAGTCTTGGTACTGAGTCCATGGCACCACAGGCTCTGGCAGCTCGCGCAGGTACAGCTTCAGCAGTGACGCCACTGTGTGGACATCTGTGTCACTGCAGAGAAGCCCACATTTCAAATGAATATTCTGACATGTACGCCTTCAGAGTTAGACTGGTGGATGAGTTTGCCAGCACAAATACTCAATAGTGGAAGCATAAGCTTGAAAAGCATACAGTATATGAAGTCGTGATATGATTATTTTAAGAGGATTAGTTTGACTTTTTGTGGGGTAAACCTTAACCCAAGCTTAGAGTTTTCTCAAAGCTTTTCCCATCCTGACTTCTTATAAAAAGCTTTTACTGTAAACACCGATATTACAATATCTACTGGCAGAGACAACATCCTCTAAGGATTTGCTGTTATGGCCTTTGGGCCTAGTTTTGTATATTTAGCTGGAAACTTGGGTCTAATTTAGTTGTTAAATCCACATACACTCTGCCAAGATTATAGTTATGAGGAAAACACAAATTTGTGAATAGTTTGTTATATTTATGGCATGAAATATGACAGAAAATATCTTTCACTAGCCCTTACTGACTCTTGTGTTTGTGTTTTATTCGACTATCATATTAGACAACAGACAAACTAGTTAAGTTAAATAGATGTGTTAATGAACTCTGTCAGTGGAGCTTGTGATGTTGAGTAATAAAGGCGTCCTTCTGTGTGCCTGCCAGAACAGGATGTGGTATCGCCTTCAGCTCTGAGCAGACAGAAATCTCTCAGCCTCTCTGCATCTGTCTCATCTCTCTTTGCTTTCTCAGAAAAAATAGCTGATGCTGTTGATTGACTGAGGTTAGGACATTTTCTCCTTATATAGCAGTGATCTTCATGAGTTCATCCCGTTACAGATGACTTAAAAACAGTTTAAAATGATTCACAACAACATTTTGGGCCTTTGAAGTGGTTTGGTTTACATATAAGCTGCTTATAACTGAATGTAGCTGAAACAATCCAGTTTCATATACAATATATGCTGCATATATATATATATGTAGAAAACCGCAACTGCTTATACTGCAACATACTTATTAAAATAAACATATGGAATTAAAATGCTGATTCAGTTCAGGATATCAGTATAATATGGCTGACGATACTGAAAGTCGTGAGTGTGTGTAAGGGGGAGGCACGACTGAGTTACCTGGGGAAGGAGGGCCTTTCTCCTGCATCAAAAGCATCTCTGAACTGTTTGACAGCGTTGTCCTGCCCAGGGAGGCGGAAGATGCCCTCCTCATCCAGGCCGTGTTCTTTAATAAACTCCACACACTTCTGCACCAGGATTGGCACCATGTGAGGCCCAAAACGTTGCTCATATGTTATTGTGTCCATGAGACTCTTTCCAAACACTGACCAAATGCAAAACAGTACAGGATTTACAAGCTGAAGTCATAAAACATTTGACACATTCGAGTCAGCGCGGCTCATTGCTGTTAACTGTAGCGTGATGCCCTGGATGAAAGATTTGTTCAGTGTTTCAGGAAATTTGCTTGTTTGCTTTCTTGCAGAAAGTTCGATGAGTTAGTTGAGACAGACATCACTTTCATGTCGGGTTGTAGCCAAGTTAGATTATCTTAGCATTAGTTGATCTCCAAGACTGGAGACAGGGGACACCAGCTAATCTTTGATTTGCCAGAAACTAACTAACTTTTGGAAGTTTTGCAATCAGAGTGAGTTTGCAAAGCAACAAGCTCCAGGAAGTCACTGCACCAGGCTAAGACACAGACCAGCACATAACCCCCGGGTTACATTTTACACATTAAACTAATAGTCCATGAGGAGTTTATCAGTGAGCTTTACAGGTGCTAGTAGGTGAATTTTACTACCGACAGAGCCAGGCTAACATGATTTCCCCTGTTTCCAGTCTTAATGCTAGGCTAAGCTACACGCCTCATTGCTGTGGCTTCATATTTAACAGGCAAATATGAACATTTGACAAGTTAATAAGCAAATTTCTCAAATCATTGAACTATTGCTTAACACATGAAGGTGTTTTCATCACAATGAGTCAACATGTGATGACTCAACAGGAGGTGCACACTGACCTCTCTGATGAAGGACTACACTGTGAGTATTGAGATTTTCTAAAAAAAATCTCTTATTTATAAGAAAAGACTGTACTGTATACATTTTTATTTTTACTGAACTTACTTTGTAACAAACTCTAGTACATTTAAAGTTCAGTCACAGTGTCACACTTTCTTCAGTTTCAGCAACAAACACAGGAACAATAAATGTGTCACAACTGTAGAAAAGAGGAAGAACGAAAGAAATGGTAGAAACAATTTTCACAGCATTTGATGATTTTACTGAACCTCCACTTGTCGGCACTCCAATGACCCTGCGCAGTGTGCGGACCCACTCCTCCATGTCACTCTGGGAGTTTGCCATGAACACATATGGACATCGTTCTCTGTCTCCTGTTGAACCTGTGAAGTAGTTAACAAACTGCATGTCAGTTCAATGAAACCTTGAGAACAAAATATCAAATGTGCACAAAGGTTTCCAATAAAGAATCACATAAAGAAAGAATAACGATGACAAAGTGAAGGAATGAAATGAAGACAATGAAGGCTACTTGCCAAAGACAGCACTGGAATATTACAGCCACATAAAAAAGTGTTTTTTAAAAACTGGACTGAATGTTCCTAAAGTCAGCTTTGCTGCCCTGTTAGGGAGGGTTACATGCTTACGGGGTATGATCTCAAACAGGTACTTCCCAGGGTCGTCTGAAGTGGGAGGGAGCTCATTGACTTTACTGAACCGTAGCTGGATGACACCCTGGAGACAAACAGGAGCACAAATTTATAATGTCCAAACGAGATGTCATTCATAATATGTAACCACTAATATGAACGTTAATTAAAATATGCTACTATTGAAGTTTATGCAGCCTTTGTGTTCTCAGCAGCTATTTTCACTACATCACCAGCCCACTTCCCATGTGTGCAGCCCACTTCCCCGTCTGTCATTCACCACCCAGGAAATTCACTACTAAATTTGTGTTTTAGTGGTCAGTTTGGAAATGGCTCTGACGTCAATGAAGTAATTTCAAATAATTCTGGAGCGCAATCCCTAGTCATCGGGCAAAGACGTAGGTGGAATGTGCCCTCTTATATTTTACACATTTTCATCATCGCCTCCCTTCCTTCCTGTTTTACTATCAAGCTTATTTCTTAAAAAGAAGGCCAAAATATTAACACATATTAAAGAAGAGATGAACAAAAAGTCATATTTATACCTAATGAAAAAACACTCAAAAATAAAAGCCAAAGTCATAGTTTTATGTTCTTGCTCGAGTTCTTTTTCTTAAAGCTTTGCTCCCTGCTTGGCACAAGAGGATCAGTATGTTGTGTTTGTTCCATATCAGCATGATGTTAAAGAGTATATAATCTATAGTTAGTGAATATTATAGCAGTCAGTGTGAACCTGTGCACTAGAACAGACAGAAGCGATTTAAACGGACAAAGTCGATGCTCAAGAAGGAGCACGCTTTAATTTTTCTACTCAATTAAAAGTATTAAGTACAAGCACTAAATGTTGCTTAAAGTGCAAAAGTAACAGTAACAGAGTGTTTGAAACAGTAATGAATTTGATGCTTTTGGTAACTTAAATGTAGAACCAGATTACTTTGACAAATTCTCAAATGTGACAATTTGCTAATTGAACCACTTTATGTTCTGTCAGATGGTTAATCCATAGTCATATAACAGCATGTTATAGTGCGTATCATTTTAAAAGAATCTAAAACTGCAAAAAAAGTAACTAGTAACTAATGCTGTTAAAATAAATGTAGTAGAGTAAAAGTAAAAGTATTATGAAATAGAAATACCCCAGCAGAGTACAAGTATTTCTAAACTTTACTTAAATGCACTTACTTGTGTAAATGTACTTAGTTACTTTCCACTTATGAACAGATATAAAGTGCAACAAAAAGCAGGAGGGGCTTTGAGCATAATTTGTTTACAGGAAGTGTGCAAAGTTGGCCACAATGCTGGCAGAGTAACTGTGATATTGATTGGAAATTGTAATTAATAAATAACGCATAATGTATATTAACCTATGAAACAAACAGACATTTAATTGTAGTTCAGTAATGCTGTTTGTGCTCATTATTGAACACTGCTCTGTGATAAGTAAAAATAGAGCATCAGTGTTTGCTCAGTTGCGTTCGCCACATTTTAAAAGCTGTGAATCGATTGATTAATAAAATAAAATGTGCATGCCAGCATTCACCTGGACGGTGGTCTCCTTATCATCTTTGTGGTAGGTCAGTGTGCTTCCTCTCAGCACAAAATAACGTTGTTGCCAGTTCTTGACTAAAGATCTCTGTTGTTTCTTTAACCAGCCAGCCTTCAGTGGCCTCTCCATGGACCTGGAGGAGCGCGGTGAGCCCTGGCCAGGGCTTCCCTCTCCAGGTATCACACTTCTGGATCGCGCTGGCAAACACCACAAGAAAGCAGTGGGTGAAAATGTCAAAAATAACAATCCTCAGTGTGCTGTGTCACAGACACAGCTATGAAACATCAGCGCTACTCAACTGCAGCAGAACACTTCCTCTTTTCAACATGAATATGCATCAACCTATCAAGGTCGAGAGACCTGTTCAATCTATTTTTATTCTCCACCTATACACATCTAGGCTGAAAGGAAGCTTCTGGTCTGAGCTGACCAGTTTCCTGTGGAAGGTGCATAAAACCAGCTGTGATTGTTCTACATAAATAACTGAGTAGTGTACAATGCACCAATAATGAGCTGGAAAGGTCAGAGATTAAGTTGTCTGTACACATAACTTGAAATGAAACTAACACAAATAAATGCCATCTTATTTTAGGTTTCTAAAAATGTCACTCTGCATTGATATTCATCGGCCTTCAGTTCTGCGACTGGGAGCGGCCATGATGGAGGAGTTTAATGTTGTGATGAAAGAACAGAGGCAGAGGTGTACGTGGTCCAGAGAAGACAGAGTCCGACGGGAGATGGTCTGAGGAACATGTGGGTGGTGGGAGTTAGAGATAGTCGGATTGCGATTGAGCCCTCTTGCTCTGTTGTTCTTAAATTCACTGTGTTTTGTTAAGGAAGATGACAGAAGAGAAGAGAAGAAGAAGGGGCACACTGGGGTAAACAGGAAGCTGCCACATAATTGCCAGAGGCCTCAGTGACACTTTGAAGGTCTCCACCTAGAAGCTTCAGTGTCCTTTGGTCTAAATTTAATAGCATCACCAGTCCCTGATTGGTGGATAGTTAAAGTGCTCTTGAGGGTCCCTGCGCCCACACACAGAGGCTGATGTCACACTGCACCCTCAAACATAAAACTGCTTTAAACTGGACTCTATTCATGACGGGTCAAAGGTCCCACAGTGCGTGTGCCCACAATCAAAGGGAATTCCACTGACTGTATGGAGGCTTTCACTGTACAGCGTCACTACAACTACAGCCTAAAATGTTTCTCATTTCAACAGCAAAGAAAAATAAATTGACTGCATTATGCACATCAAGATTTGTATGTACCAAGTAATTAATGCACAATGATGCAAAATATTACAAAGAAAGTAACGAGTCGTTTTGGGTACTGACTTTCATGCAGTGTGAGATGAAGAGATGTGCATATTAAATCCAAAGCTGTTTTCCAAGCAGTTTGCTTAAGTTAGCGTAAAGACAGGAGCTCCTGTTTCCAGTCTTTATGCTAATCTCTGCTAACCAACATCTGGTTGTAGCTTCAATACAAACATTAACAAATGAGCAGAGTTTACTGAATCAACCGAATGTGAAGGATGCTTTGTCATTAGTGCTGTACACTGACAGGCTTGTGGTTGTCCTTTCATTTTTTATGAAAGGACGGACGCAGTTACGGACGTAACTGTGCACACAAATGCACATCATGAACATCATACACACCCACACACTGTAGCCTGTACTGTATGTAGGTGCATTTACATAGGCTATAGACAGCTAGAAAGATACACTGCAGAAGAGTACTGCAGAAACTGAACTCTTGCATCAGTTTCCTGCTGAAACCCTGTGTCAGTACAGTTCCGGGGTAAGAAATCTGTCATCTGTCATGCTCCATAAAACATGTCAAGGTATTAGCACAATGAGATGGGGTCACAATATTTCAGGAGGTTTTAACTTCTTAACGAAAGCAAGATAATATGAGCGTGATAATAAGAGCAGCTGATGTTCAGTTGACATGAAGCAGATAAAACAAACGCACTTCCTTCCACTGTGATGGTAAAAAAAAGATTAAACACGATGCACACTGTGAACAGCATCTGTAACGAATGTATCCAGAAGCTGCTCGTGTGCATATCTGTTTCTATCAGATTGTCACAACGACTGTGCCATCTGAGCCTGAGAGGAAGCAGAGCATGTTACTGCTTTGATTCCACCCTATGCAAACATGACTAAGAAGAGTATTAGTGTGTCTAGACCACTGTACAGTGGTGTAGCTTCAAAATATTTGATTGCACATAGTTTTGCATGGAAGCACAAAGGTTGGTCAACGTCTTACATCAACCGCTACCATACTTTGGTGTGATTTAAGAAAAGCACATTAAGGTTTTGAATGTCAGGTGATGCCACTGTGATATACCATACGACTCCTTCTATAAAAGGGGTCAGTGATTTGACGCATTAAAAAAACTCTGGTTTACCACGTAGCAAGCAACCACTAGTCTACTCAGAAACTCGCGGTGAGGAAATAAGGTTTAGATCAGTTCATAATTATTCTCTGATGATTATTTTCAAAATTACACACAAGCAATTTATGTTATGTTACTTATGCAGTTATGCTGCATATACCGTACAGTCAGTGTATATACAAAACAGAGAACAAACTGAATTTAAAAGTTTGTTGTCTTTTTCTTTCTTTTCTACCATCCCTGTTAAGTAAAGCTTTATATCTAATTCTGTTTCTTACATTATACTCTATCTGTTTTTCAGTTTACATCCCTTCAAATCAAAACTTTTGTCAAACATCCAAACCACAAAGTGCTCGAGACAGTGAGAGGGAAGCATCTCTCCTGCGAACAGTAAAGGGAAGCACAGTCACTGGCTTACCTATTCGAGATGTCTCAGCCTTGAAGGTGCTGAAGTCCCAGTTGCGAGGTAGTTTCAGAGACATTGTCCCTAACTCAAAACAGAGGTCACTGGTTCATTTCACACATACACCCCACTGGAGCACACACACTCATGCTCATACACACACACACACACACACACTCTCACACACACACTTACACTGACACACACATAGATACACTGACACACATGCACATTGGAGATATCGTAGATCACACTTCCTCCTTCCTGTGTGTTAATGTTTCTTCTTTTTTTTTTTTCAGCCCTTCAAAACAGGTTGCCTCATGTTGCTTTTGCTTCCATGTTCACACTTGCTCTGATAGAGTTCTGAGTAAACGACTATCAGGCTGATTCACTAGGTCTCCATGGTTCCAGCGTAGCAGGGAGTTTTCAAATGACTAATGTTCACTGGTGCCACACTAAAAACGGAGGTGCTTTAAAGGAAATGGTTTTCACCTCATGGTTTTGCCCCCTTCCGTAAGGATGTTGCTTCACTCAGCTCATGAGACAGGAGGCTGCAGCAGAGTCACAGTATACAGAGGTGTATTTAAAGGCAAGAAGTATCCTCTACAGACTGCAGCGTTACTCTATCAAATAGCTTATATAACAGCTCCATATGTGTACTGAAATCAACAGCAGGTCTATTTCAAAATGGGGAAGAAGACCAACAAGGAAGAAACCGGTCAGACACAGCGACCACATGATTTTTCTTTTCTTTTTTAACTTTAATACTGTCTGAACCAAGGCAAAGCACATTTCAGCATAAAAGAGCACAACTTTTCTCTAAACAAATTCAACACAAACTATTACACAGTTTAAGAATAATATACTGAAATCATACTTTTTTTAGTTTCATAATTTAGAATCACAAAGAAAAAAAAGGTCCACAAAGGCGGAGTACACACTGTGGCACAGTCACAGCTCCTATACATTCCTTTTAGAGGGTTCTGGCAGGGCTCACAACTGTAAAGTGACAAACTCTTGTTGATTGGAAATAGCACAAAGTGGGTTTTCTGGGTGCCATGACACAGAAAAAACACATAGTGATATTGTATCCTTCATATTCTGCCTCCCTTTGAGCAAATGTCAACTTTACAGGTGCTGGAATGTATCTAACAGCAGTAACGAAGGGTCAAACCTTTCTGCCTCTGATGCAGCATCAGTGTTTAGCCAACCACAGGAGCTCCAGCTCTCTCTAGTGGCCATCTAAAATACCAGACAGAGAAATGGCAGTGAAGAGCTGCAGGGCTACAACCTCAAACATCAAACCACCACAGAGTGGGTGAAACCAGAGTAATATTTGCGACTGCTGAGACGTCATCATGGCCTTCTGGAAACTTCCTGTCTGCTCAAAAGAAGCCAGTGCAACACAGCACGTTGTCTCAACTTGCACTGAGACACAGACGTTGGCACACGACAGCTACCAGGGGAAAAAGGCTAGAAAACACACAACTGCATTGAAGCCACAGAAAGAAAATACTTCTCTGCTATGTCAATAGTCTTTTCTATGCGGCAGTAATAATTCTTTACATTTCAATCTAACCAAAACACTCAACATGTTTCTAGACATCTTAAATGTACAATATAGCCATTTGCTTACAGTACATAAAATAAATATTTTAGGAAAGATAAAGTTAAGACAGGTTGGATATCACATAAATTAAAGTGGAGTGACATTCAAATGTAAAAAAACAACAAAAATATGGTGTGTGATTACTACAACGTACAATGTTGAAGCATTACTATATGCAGGTAAATTCTGTCTTACAAAAACTTTTGAGGTTGCTGCCTAAAAATATATTTATATGTTCATTTTTGAGGACAGAATCTAATAAGAGGACAATTAATGAAAGTATTAAGTGAAGCCGTTTACTGTACACAGACGTGTTTGATACGACCACCATACAGACCAGCCTGCTACACTGACTACTGTGTGTAAGCTCATATTGCTGTTTCGGCCTCTAATGCTGAACACAGAGAGAGTTCTGCCTGGGTAACGTACGTCACTCCAGCTACTCTGAGTTCATTTGGTTTCATGGATAAGAACAAATCAATTCTTTTGTGTGATTGGATAGAAACAAAATGAGCAGTGTGCACAAGACATGATGATGTGACTGGTTGAGTTTTTGAGTGTGATAGGATGATTATTTGGGTTCACATACACTGAATATAGTTATGTGACCAATAACTATGCCCATCTCTCCACAGCAGACCAGAAACATGTATCAATAACCTGGAATACATCAATTCCAGAACCTTCAAATTACAACCTTAATCCACTTTAACTTTCCAAAGCAATATGAATATATACTCTAAAATTGCAAACTGCCCAACAGCTGCACATTTTAATTTGTTAACACCGTGGCTCAATTTAAGTCTAACAAATGAAAGCGTAATGTCAACTAAAATGATAAAAAGCTTATTTCATTTAATCAAAAATACCAAGAAAGGTGGTGCACCTTCATAAACCTGGATCTGAACCTCTATCATTAGACCACCTTCACAAGATGCTCCTGTTCTTTCGTTTCCACATCCGAGTGTGAAACTGTCTTTCTGAGCTAAATGTGACATCATCAAGATGATTTTGTTTGGACTCATCCAGAGCCACAGAACGAGTCATATGTCATCACAGTTTGAACAGGACTTGTCCTGACAAGTAAACTGAAAAATCTGCCTAATGCCCCTTCACAGACTGTAGGTGGAAATCACTGACAAAAAGCTTGAAGAACAGAAATGAACCCAGCAGCAAAGAAGCTTCAGCTTTTATATGTTACCAGAAAACCAAACACACAATTGTCAGTGATATATCAAAGAACGCTACTGTAAGAACACCGGTGTGTGTACGGTAGCTGACTGTAGTGGGAAAACCCACCTTGAACATCAGATGACAACTGGTCACTCTATAGCTCATTTCATTCACAAAAGACAGTCATAGGATATTCTGGGTTTCTGTTCTGAAGCTGTGAATGTTGTGAGGTCACAGCACAGTGTCACATATACATAAGCCAAAACGCCACAACCTCACTACCTGAACATAAGTATGTAAAACCTGTAACATCTCCCCATTTGTTATACACACAGTAAACTAAAATAAAAAAATAAAACATGTTTCTGTGAGATATAACCAGTCTGCTTTTGCCATATAGCACCCAGGTGAGGAAAAATAATGTGTGAGGGGTGCTGGTGTCCATCACACTGGATGTCAGAGATTTCTTGTGATTCATCATCGCCCAGCTGAATTATGCATTCGTCAGATTCTTATCGGTTTGCACAACAACAACGGGTGAGGTAACTTCAGCGATTTGGAAAAGCACGAGAGGCTGTGAAATGATAAATGACACTGAACGCTTGAAAAAGACAAACACGTGAGCGCGTGTGGCAGATGGCGAAAGTCAATTCAGTCTGAATAAAACAGGTACAGACACGACATTAAGATATAATAGAACACGTGAACTATAAAAGCATCTCTGTATAAATAGAAACAACCACAAAAAAGAAAATTTAAACTAAAATTTGGGGAGGAGGGTGTAGCAGGAGTAACAATTCAGTGAGTAACAGAGTTGAGCAGTGCATTAAAACAAACAAAAAAAATACAATAAAATATTAAACACACTATAATAGGTATATAGAGGGTGTCCTGTATACAGGTAGAAGTGTATAGCTGACCAACATTTTGTTTAACAGTGAGAATAGGTACAGGTTGGCTATAATGGTAATGTGTACAGTACAGTAATTCACCGACTCAGCCAGAAAACAGTGGTGGCAGAAACTCACAGACTGTATGAACACAAACATGCACAACTCTCAAATCCAAATAAAATGGAATGACCCAAGGCTATAGTTTTTTGTGGTTTTCTTTTTTTTCTTCTCTGATGTGTTCCCGCTCACATGAAGCGCTGCAAGACTCCTGGAACTCCAGGGCCTGCACAGAGCCCCCTGTGTGCTGCCCTCCTCTCTGGTCTCCCTCTCAGGGTGAGCTGGTGTAGGCCTACGCAGCAGCCTCCTCCAGCGCCGGCAGCAGGCCCTTCTCTATCAGGTGAGCCTTGAGGGAGTTGAAGATGTGGAGCTGCTGATCGGGGCGGAGGGCCAGGAGCTGCTGGATCACCCTGCTGGGGTTGGGCCCCCTGAGAGAGGGATTAGATAAAACATTTCCATTTTTTAAATCCCTAAGCACTGACTGTCCCCAGACACTGGTCAAGCTAACATTTCTCAACATATTAAAACAATGTGAGACCAACAGCAACACAGAAGCTGAACAGCAATAAATGATATTAAACATCACTAAGGTAGCTACTTCTAATTTATGGGTGTAAAGGTCATGGTAGAGGAAGAAATTATACAGTGTAGCCTTCACTGTTTGTAAGCCTGGATGCTACTTTAACACAATGCAGACTAATGTTAACAGCTGTTCTGTGACACTGTCTGCAGCCACACTAGCAGCTAAGTGACGCTGTCCTCACAGTACAAAAGTAGAGCAGCTTCCACACACAGGTGAGGGAGTCACCGGGCTGCCTTTATCAGTGACAGGTTACAGTACTCTGCCCTAAGCCCTAAACCCAACAGAGAGCACAGGGATCACTCCCTCACCTCTGTCTTCCTCCATAGTGGGTTCATTTCCACTGTTTGTGTTCAGATCTTTATCAACACTAAACACTGAAGCAGCATCAGCTGACTGCTGATTTCGCTTTGTGTGATGAACAACGTGATGTTTTACAACATATGGATTTGGGAGCAGACAACAAAAAGCTGCTCTGAGTTTATTTAGCTGAATAATGTTCGATAGCTCCATTCTCTCTACTTTAATCATAAGTTTTAATTAGAGCTTTACTGAAATACTGCAATCTGTGTGCCGTGTTGCCCAGTTTGAATTCTTATCTCACTCTCTTTAGCCCTTGTAGTTGTAATAGGTATAGAGATTAAGGTGAAAATCTGTTTAAAAGTCTTGATATTTGGACATTAGAAATGACAGCCAGTAAAATGACGTGGTGTCAAAGAAATTATCATCTTGATCCACATCTTCATTGACAGGCTATGGGTTATTTTTGAAGCCGTGTCAGGTTATAGCTCATATGTCTGCTTAAACAAGGAAATGTGCAAATGTGACTCCTGCACTGTTTATAGGTCTGTTCATAGTAACAGTGTAGCAAATGCTTCATAGCCCAGTAAATGATGTATAAAATCTAATGGTAGTTTTAGTTATTTCAGCACAACAGTGAAGAGTCTTTTCTGACAATAGCCCAAGTGTCACAATTTCATACAATTGACGTTTACCTGATGAAGCTTGCAATATATACATTAACAAATGTAGCCATGAGGTACTGGCAGTCGAATCTGTCCATAATGCCACCGTGACCTGGGATAGTGTTGGCAAAGTCCTGAGGAGCAAAAACAATGCACATGCTTAGATTGTGTCTCTACACAGACTTTAACAGTAATAAAAGAAGTATGATTACATAAGAAATACATACATCCAATAATTAATATAATCAAGTACATTACACACTATATTCTATAGTGTACAGTGGTACAGTGTGTCACATTACTGATCAAGGCCAACACCAAACAGACTATGCAAATCTGAACAGGAAAACCCTCAGACAAGCAGCAACTGCAGACTGACAGTAGCATGAGCCAGGATGTATACTGTCTAGTTGCTGAGGGAGACTGTGTCCTGAAACAAAATAACTGTGTCTTTCTCCTACCTTGATCTTAAAGGCTCTCTTAAAGCCACTGGCAAAGAAGCCACCGAAGGGTCCAACAATGGAGGCAAACGTGGACAGAGCGATGCTGTGGATCTGGAACGGATAGAGACGCACTGTGGTCTGTGGAGACAGAAAAGGAGGATCAACAAAAACCAAAATCCTTTATAAACGCTAGTATTTCCCATTTCATTTTACAGTTCTTACTTTTAGCAACTACTGCATATGTATGAGCTAAAAGTTCCAGTGATGCCGTTTACAACAAACCAACATGACAGTTTGAACGTGCTTTATGGAGCACTAATCCAAAGAGATGATTCCTGATAAGGAGACTGCGATTAATCTTACCCATCCAGTGACAGACTCCAGAACGCTGGGCAGGGTGTAGTCCTGGAGCTGGAAAAGCTCAGGTGGTTCACAATCCACCTGGAAACTGTTGGAGTCATTGTTGAACTCCACTGGACACACAAAGTAGCGGTAGCCAGCCATCACATAGGAGAGCTAGGAGGAGAGAAAGGAGCAGTTACTCCGCAGTCACATTACCAGCTGTGTTACTGATCTGCTGAACACAACTGTTGGCAGAACTCACTGACTTTACACATCAGTCTTTTTGGTGACAGCATACAACTTTTGATATATTCTGCCACTCTGCTGCTTCTTCACCACTCTGCCTATTTTTCTAAGAGCTGTGGATTCCACCTGACTAACTACTGACTTTCTAGGGAAATGATATCATGATGTTACGTCACTGGTCTTGCAATTTATACTTTCACTGGATGTTTTGTCCTCCTATTACAGGCACTGAATGTGGGTGTGATTTAGATTAAGAATGAAGATCAGCTGACCACGACCTGACCCGTAGAATGGAGGTGGTATTAGATATCATGTCTAGATGTCTCAGGAAAGTCTAAGTGTTTGTCTTCAGACATTACTGGACTTCCATGTCACCTAGAGTTTTTGGAGTTTGACTTGAATTATTAACAAAAGATGGCTCAACTGCATCAACTTTGATCATTCATTTTTACATCTAAATGTCTCTAGATATGTATTAACAGAAGAAAGGTTAGCCACATATAAGTATACTTCTAGACATTACACCGCAAGGTTCTGTTGTGTCAGGATAGAAGTACACAAAAGGTAATGAAAATCATATCATACCATGATGCCAAACACAATGGTGGAGAAGAATCCTCCGATGAAACCCTCCCATGTCTTTTTAGGTGACAGCTGCAAATGACACATCAATAAAACATTAATATAAGACCATGTACCAAACAATGCTTTCAATGTCTCTATAGCAGGCCAACAACCATCAGAGGACAGAGGACATGTTTGTGACTCAGTGCTAACTTGCCATTATTCTAAACAAAAGCTGAGTGTGAGAATAATCTTTAGATCATAGTAGTGTAGTGTAGTGTATAAAATAGCAGGTGCTGCAGTTTATACAGTTTTTAACAACCAACCTTGATGAGAGGGGTGCGGCCGAAGAAGAAACCAAACATGTAGGCCATAATGTCATTACAGATCACACAGGAAATTGGCACAATGAACCTATTCAGACAAACAAGAGCCCGCATTAGAGTCATATGAGGCTAATTTAAAATATGAACCAAGATGTGGATGGTCAGGCAATCTGAGCAAGTAATGCAATTTAAAAGATAATTGTTTGTACATGCTCCAGCCCTAAGACCAAATTAAGAACTAATTAGATTTTACTTTCAGCGTCGCCCTGTTAGAGAGAAGTGGTTGTTCATTTAGTTCGACTGTACACGAGATAGAAACTCTTTACCTACCAGATCATCCCCTCAAACAGGTTGTGAATAATAAGGTGAGACTGAGTCACCACGATCAGCAGAGTCACATGGGTCCAACCAAACTGTGCAGGCAACACAACAATATTAACGAGGCATGTTTGCACAATGATGAGTTTACATTTCAATTCAAAATCATGACTGTAACAGAGCCTTCAGTCGTACAGTAACATTTTTAAGACAAGTTATTTCCTAGTGGTGGACTTCCTCTGGAAGAAGAATGTGAACCAACTGCACCCAGGGTAAACAATGAACAGTGATGGCACAGTGACCATTACAAAACAAAACTGGCTGGTAGTTACAGTTGAAACATGACGAAATACTACTTTGATTACATTAAATTAAACTTTCGTCTCCATGACAATAATAAAATAAGTGTACTAACTGAACTTTCTGCACAAGAGTAAAAGTTGACATACTTTCTCTGTGTTGGATCTTTTAAATGATGAACACCTGGAGGATATGCTCTGTACACCTTTTCCATTGAATGGATTTTCTGTTGTATGGTTGGACACTTCCTGCCATTTTTATTAGCTCAATCTTTACCCACTTCTTTAGTTGATGGCCTGAATTTTAGCCTAGCCTAATCAATAATCTAGTAGCCCTGAGGCTAGTGGCCTGGAGGAGCCAATGTGCTTCTTACCATGTAGAACTGAAGGCGGTAGTGCTTCTTCACCAAACTCAGCACAAACATACAGAAGCCTACAACAAGAAGACAAAAAGATGCATGTAATACCTAATAGGGAAACAATCAGAGGTGTAGTGCAGTGTAAGAAGAAGGATGTAAATTCATTCAGAATCCAGGTCATCTGTGGCTAAATTTAGATTGACCAAATTTAGACAAACCCCAAGGTTTAAGTGCAGAGAGAGCTCAGAGCTGCTGGAGCTGTATACATGACTAATGAGAGGAGGCAAACACTGGTTTTAATGAAAAAGAATTGAACCTTAACGTATGTTAGCCCCTAAAAAGATAAGCTATTCCTTTCCTGGCACCTGGAGGTGTAGGCTGGGCCATTAAATTTTACCTTTACTATAGCAGGCAAGAGTCAAAAGCAGTCAGAGCTCTTCCTTCCTCGCCACATCCTGTTTAGCATACAATAGCACTGAATTACGAAGTGACAAGCTGCTGTACAGGAAGTGGGACGACTCCTGTTAGCAAGGTGCCTGAAATAGCAAAGTACAGAGTATCTAACCTAATCTAACCCGGTTTCATATTATAAATTTAGATATATTTAAAAAATATTTTTATATGGCCCATTGACATGATGATGATGTTTTACTTTACATATGAAAATAAACATCTCCCACACATAAAGGTTCATAGGTATTGGTTTCATTTCATCAAATCTAGTGTCATTGTACCTGTGAGGTAAAGTGCAAAGGAGATAAAACGATGGTATTTGCTGAGGATGCGAAGCGGCTCCTCCCTTTGCACTAGCGTGAAAAAGTAATCTGTCACGGTCTCACCGTAGAAGAAGTAGTTCACACACAACAGGAAGTACCTGTGGAGCAGAGAGTTGGAGCAAAAATACACATCTGACAACTTTAGCAAGAGCAGCTAATCACTTGGTGCATTCAGTTTGCCTGCAGCTGCTCTTGATGCAAAGATACAAGCTGCACAAGGCATTTTGACTGTTCATCAGCTTTTTTTAGGAACATAGCATAGTTCACATCAGGGCACTAATGTATGACACACTATCACACTATACCTGAGGTTTTCAAACTGTGACTTACTCCCTCCACAGCCTCCTGAAATTAGGCAGCCATACTGCATGTGGTGAAATCACAACTAAAACTGCAAACTGCATTAAAATGCATGTATCTCTGAGTCTTATCTTTTTTTTGAAAATAATTTCAGATTCAGTGACTTGTGATCTATGATGATATCAGTGTTTCCCCTACCATTTATATAAGCGGGGTGCTGCACCCCCAGCCCCCCTAGAAGGTCAAGTTAATTTAAATTTATTTTATTGTCTATATTGCACCAGATTACAACATTAATTTTAGCTTATCTTTCCTATAGAGCAGGTCTATACCTTGTTCTCTTTATCAAACTAACTAAACAGCCTCATGTTATTTATCTTATTTACACGACAGGTCAGTTCCCCTCTGCACTCTGTAACAGAGGGATGTTCCTCTCCGATGCACACACACAGACACGTGTGCACACACAGGTGAGCCGACCCATAATTATGTTCCCATACAGCTAAACTGCAACCTTGATTATGTTTTATGAGAAATGTTACTGCAACCGAATTACGTTTCTGTCAACATAATGACCATATGTTAACAATTAACGTAAATGAGAAGTCACAAATACGTTGATACTTGAAACGTACTATAGTCTGCCAAATTATCCCCTTGTGCCTTCCGCTAAAATATCCCATCTTGCAGCTCAACATGCTGATATATGACTCCAACTTTATTAACATGTTTTATGGTTGGGTTCAGGCACTCACAGCACTGGGTTACGTAAAGGAAAGATTGTGAACTGGGTATTAGCAAAAAACTTACCAGATCACTTCATACACAATGTCTGCACAAAAACTTAAACACAAACATGATGTGTCTCCAATCTTATCCCAACCCTAGAGGACGAGGGGTGCTGATGAGGTTAGAGAGACACAGCTGTGCTGAATCTGTCGGTGGGGGGACATAGTGTCACAGTTTGAAATCCCCTGCACTATACACTGCACCACTATTGCTAAAATCAAAAAGACCTGATGAATCACAACGTGGTTAGCTTTTTTTGCTGATTGGCTTAATAATCTACAGTCTACTCAATATTTCAAAGAGGAACCTCAACCTCAGGAAGTCTGCAACAAAATAAAACATGACAAACCACAATAAGAAAGAAGCAGAAAAAGGCTATTTGTGTGTTTATGACAGGTATGAGGGTCTGTGTGCTTTATGAGTATGTTCTCACCAGCTCAACGTCCTGAACCAGGGCAGGTGGTATGAGTGGTACACACTGTAACCAATTGTGATGATTTCTTGGAAGCACTTGATCTGAACACAGAGGACCTGCACAGAGAAACACTGCATCACCTTGGATGAAACTACTGGGGCACCAGAACTCATGAATGTATGAGTATGTGTATGGCCTGCTATCCTACTGACACAAAATGGCTGACAGGCCTATTTCAAAGGGAATTCCCAGGTGACGGGAGCATCAATCGTGCATTTTATTAGAGAGCCCTTGTTCCATTAATCCACAAGATTACATTTTTCATTTGTGTGCCTGAGTTCAACAGCATAGTGCATTCTGCAGAAAGCAATTATGATCTCAATGCACAGCCCATTGTTTCTTTTGCTTTAGTGAAGCTACAAAATAAAAAATATATTAAAAATATGCTTACACACTTTCTACAGAGCACAGCAACCAAACGGTTTCCAAGCTTTAGCACAACAACATCAGTGTTGTTTGTACTCACAATCATCATAAGCACCATGGGGCCCAGGTAGATGATAAAGAAGAAGAAGAAGATCATAGCTAGTGTGAGGATGCCTCGAACCCACCAGTTCTTCCATCTGAAGGAGACACACACACACACATATATTTCTGTTCAATGTCAGCTCAAAGATGAGTTTAACAGAGGTTAATTAATGCACTAAATCATTTAGCTTAGTACTGGATGTATGTATGGCTTTACTTGTACATCAGGACACCTTAATGAGCATGATCCTAGAGCTCAGTGATTCACATTTGCTCTTCAAATAAAACTGGGTGTGAGGAAAGAGCCCTTTGTTTTGAGTCACGATGTGTAATAGTGACTAAAAAGTAAATAGTGTAAATGATGAGGTGCAGCTGGCCTCTTGTTTATGTTAGCAGCTCTGTCTAGAACAAGCAGTGACTCATCTTTGATAATGGGTGTCTAACATTCACAAATATTTTCTATTTCATGCTGGTCATCGTTTACTGCGGAACAATGTACTCACACTGTAAACAAACAACTTTTATTTCTGCACACACAACGCAGCAGCAAGATATTTGCTTTGACATGAATCGCACCTTGAGGAGAGTCCTGAAAGGGCCTTGTTTAGAACCTCAGGGGTGTCATCAGGTGGAACTGGCACCTCTGGGACTCCAGAGTCCACTTTGGACTCACTGTCTGACACACCATCTTTGTCCACCTTCAGCTCACTGTCTGAAGCCTGAACGAGAGAGAGGAGATACTGTGATAAAAACATGTTTTTAAGTTCCTACCTTATACAAAAGTATATACGATTATGAAATTGAACACATTTAGCTCAAAAGTTACAACTTTTGTCTCCTTTGTCTACCAATATAAACTAGAGGTCGGTTTGGTAATATTTAGAATTTTTAAAATTAGAAATATATAGATATTTTTCAGAATGGATTATTATTATGATCAGAGTCGGCCCTAGCAAAGCTGGCCACTGCATGGCTAATTTACATATAAGGAACTGAGCATGTGGCTACTTCACATAAGCAAATGCTAATTTGCATACAATGCACATGGCTAACTAGCATATCATGGCCAAACAGGATTTTCTTTTTACTCCACATATCAAACACATAATAAGACAAAAAAACTAAATAATTAGCCAAACAAATGCATCTAAAATAACATAACTGGTTTACATAATCATTTTCAACACAAAACAGCTCACTTACCAGTAACGCCCCTGTTGTTAGTTACACCGATGAAGCATTTCCTACTTATTCTATTTTTTTTTTTTTTTTGTATATGTTTTAGCAAAAGAAAAGGAAAGGCTGCACTAAATGCTACCTCAGTTGTTTATTTTTTAATTTAGGTTTTAATAACTAATTAAGTTACTTTCACCAGTTTTCTGCATGTCTCATTTACTGTAATTACATGTATCATGTCAGCCTTTTATTGGCCTATCGGTCAGATTGATTTCTCAACATTGGCATCGGCCATTAAAAATCCTTCATCAGTCGACCACTACTAAAGAGTATTGCTAAAGTTAAAGTTAAAGGCTTCTCATATGCCCCACTGTAAACAATCATCCAGCATTAAACAATATTTACAGCAACAGTTTCAAACTCCTGGTATTTTTTGACCCTTACAGCACAAATGCGCAATGCACCATTTTCTCTCAGCTGGCTTTTGCAATAATGAGTTGAGAACTCCCAGCTATCATGGGGCGAGAGGCGGGGTACACCCTGGACAGGTCGCCAGTCTATCGCAGGGCCGCATATAGATGAACTGGAGGAAACTAATGAATGTGGAAACTTTTTACGAACATGACAACAGATTCCAGATTCCTGTATTTGTCCTAAACATATAGCTAAATTGTAATACCACATAATAATGTAGATGGCATGCTAACGTTTTATGGTATATTCCAACAGGTAAATCTGCAGTTTTTTTGTCAATTCATCTAACTTCTGCTTATGTATTTATTACTTTTAAAAAGACAACACCAACTAAAATACTTAAATGTCAAACAAAATATTTTAAAAATCATTTAAAATAGCAAGCACTGAACTCCAGTATGCTCCTGGTGTGTGTGTTTTACACTAGCAAGTTTCTAAGAAATGATTAGGTGCATTGTATGTGTGCTACAGCCCTATGCACACTGCTTCAACATGTGGAAACATCTGACAGACATGCCATCACTCCTGTGACTGAACAACTGAACATATACCCACACATTCCCAGGAAAAAGAGCCAACTACAAAAACACCTTCATAAACACCTTTTGTGTGCCACTTAAGTTTAAATACATGCATGTACAGTTTGTCCTTTGTCCTGTTAATTGATATGTACTCTATTGACAAGTCACTGAACAAACAGCCTCTGAGTGTTAAGCAAACTGTCTACTGTATTAGTCAGCAGCAGCAACCCTACCGGTCCAGGGTTGTGTGTGGGCGGCTGCACCAAATAACCTCCATCCATATTGTTGATTTCTCAAAACCATCTGTTCACTGAGAGAGGCCTGTTCTAAACACAGCAGCCTCTGCCTCTCCATGGTAGCAATAATCAAACCATGGTTGTTATCAGACAAAGGCAGTTACACACACAAATGGCTCCTGCGGTAAAAACACAGGAGGTTTCTTGAGGTCAGTTTGTCCTTTCGCTCTTCACCCCCTACTGACCTCTCCATTGCCAGTGACCAAATTAGGCTCGCAGCCTTCACTTCCCATTCACACAGCAGATGGTTGTCTTGTTGCTTGGAGCACCTAATTGCCATTAAGACCCTTTTCAGGAATTGACTTCTTTTACTTAAGCAGGTTAAATGTGATGTTTCAAAAAGGCACTAGATTACATGCATATTCAAAGTAATAGTTCATTCAGGGATCTCCCAAGAATTACAGGTTGTAAAAGTGGTTTCAAACATTTTTTTCATAGTTGAGGGAATGTGCTTTTAATAGGGCTTTAGAGTATGATGTGTTATCAAATTCTTCAAAATACCTTTATAATCTATATTAACAGGAGAACTACAATAACTAAACCTGCACCCTCACAGATCTTAGCACACATACTGATTTTATTGCATGTTTTATCAGTTTCTGGTTTCATTTCATGTTTTAAACACAATTTTCATAAGATAGTTGGCAAATCATAATGGCATTTACCATCATCCATTTCGAATAAGAAACTAATATATATAACAACATACGTCAAGTAACAACATGGGAAATGTGTTGTTATAAGCCACCTTTTTTACAATGCTACCAAGTAAATAACCTAAATCAGAACATTTTTGAACATTTGGATCATTTTCCTCAAATTCCATGAAACACTTTCACAAGCTGGTGCCCACTATCCAGTAGTAACACCAACCAAATGCAGCAGCACACACAGGAACACGTGTTCAGCTAGACCCATTCTCCGCCTGCTGGTTTCCATGGAGACAATATCCGTCATTCAGGATGTTTGTGTTAAAAATAGACACTTGCTTCACTCACAGTCACACAAAACTACTCCTCCTCTGTCATGCTTTCTGAGAGACAGCGGCAACCCTGAGCGTCTCTGCTTTGTTGATGCAGCCATTAGAAAAAGCTCCATCTACAAGCTGTGAAAGGACGAGCACATCTTTAATGGGATCTTAGATCACGACATCTAAAACACAGGGGAGTGCTTGTTGCACAGCAATAAAGGAAAACAGAAGAACTGTCATCCAAGTTTTCAGCTGTGTTGAGCTTTGAGTTGACCAGAAACAACTGTTTTGTAAGGTTTATATGTGTTCAGGTGGTCGTTTATGACTCATTCATATCTACCACTCCTGCTTATGCAAACCACTGTTATAAAGAGCTTGCCTAAACTAATGACATGCTCATTTCACACACCAGTGGTGTGCTTCTATAGTTCACCCAAGTGAACAGGTCGTAGCAGGGTCAGAGCAGATCACAATCATTAAAATGTCACTTTACAATCTGGCTGAATTTCCACATAATCTTATCGTGTACCTGCTTCATGGAGCTAAGAACCAAACAAATATTATTGTAATGTGTACTACTGGTGACTTCAAATATAAAGACTCATTTCATGAGCACAAAAAAGCAAGAAGGATTAATTAATTACTATTCTGAAACATATCTGGACCAACAGACTAAATGAAAACATGCCCATTATGATAAAGTCTTTTTCCTCTGACAAGCCCAGTGTGGTTTGTTGTAATGCCTCCACTACTGTCCCGTCTTCTTTTGGCTGTTGCCCAGTTTTCAGTAATCACGTGATCTCCTCCGGGTAAGATCCCCACATCCGTCACACACCACCACGCCCCTTTCATGGCTCAGGCTACTCCCTGGGAAGCAGGTTTGTCACCCACGTTGACAACACCTTCTTTTGCCAACACTTTGAATACAACACGAACTTGATTATATATAACATTTTGCTAGACACCAGTAAACCAAGCTACTGCTGTTACACTGGCAGGGATGGTGACTGTAGACCCTGACATTCATATAATAAAGTAAACAGTTTCTGTTAAAACAAATAGTTTTCTGACGGGCGTCAAATGGTGGCTTCGCTTGAAGCCTTTCGCGGTCCTAATGTGGAACAGTGTTTGTAGCTATTAGCTACATGTCTAACCAAACACCAGTTAAATATTTTACAGTTTAATGTCGCCCTTCTTAGCATCAAACGAAGAAGCTGGTTCAAATAAAGCTGTATTTTTTCTAGTTTACAAGGTGAGTCATTCTGTGCATCCGCTTATGTATGCTGAAGAAAGCATCGTTACTTTCATTTAAATGTTATTTTTTGCTTCTGGTTTGCCTGTTGTTTTCACCACAAAACACACCCAGGAAGACAGTCAGTAGCATCAACCAATCAAGTCTGAAATGAGAGTAGTTTGGTGGTGTTTGGGCGTTTTAGTAGCTTCTAACGGCTTCTAAATTATAGCAGTAATTCCTGTAAGCAAGGGACGTGTCCAAAGGACAATGTTAATTATTTCAGGTTTGAATTTACTATGGCATCCCCTTTTCTTTGGTAACGATACACAATCCAGTAACGTAAATGATAGCTAACTGCCTAGCTAGCGTTAGCATCGCTTCCAAATGGCTAACGTTAACGGTACCTTGTCCTCTGACGGCTGCTGTTGTACCGTTGGGTCGCTGTCTCTGGCTCCACGCTTCCGTAGATCTGTCATCTTAGCAGAGAGTAGCCCAACGACAACAGTGAAGGTTCTGTGGCTCCGACACACAGAATCGCCCAGTGAGTAGACAAATCTTCTGCTTAGCCTCTGTCTGGATTTTGCACAGCAGCACTTCACTCGAAAGATCCAGTCGGTATTAAGTCAGCGGAAATAACAGATAAAGACAACTTCCTGTTTTCAAAATAAAGTCGAGGTTTAGTTACTGCGTTTGCAATGATGCTACTGCCATTATACAAAGATTTAAAAAAGCAGTATATAACCTGCAGATTATATTAATCTATGTGCATGTAGAGTACAACAAAATAGCTATTTTAGTGTCATTCAAAGCATACATTAGTGCACACTGAGAATTAAACCTCAATACTTTAGTTGTGTAAATAGGGTTTTATATACGGTTTGTGAAGTACTTTTTACAACACTATAATCAAACAAAGACTTTATGTCATAAAGACAAAGTATTAGACAGCAAGTACAACATATTAATAACACTGGGTGCATAGGGAAACTGGGAGTTTTTATTTTTGTCCAGTAAAATGTAAAAATAATGATGAGGAAAATGATAATGAAAGAAAAATGATGAGCCATATCATTTGTTTAACAGTTTACACACTTGCACATACAGAAAGCAACACAATAATGTTTATTAATAATAACAATAATATTAATAATATAATAATGTTTCATTTCCCCATCATAATAGAAATCCAGGAGTCTGCCTTCCTGCATGATCTGTGCTCCAGTTGTGCTCCAGCAGCTGGAACAGTTGGATTGCAGAAGTGCTACTATCGCCTCACATCACAACTGGAAGTCTAGTTTTTAATGGCATCAGAACTGATGTCCAGATGAAATTAATGAATACTGTTTCACTGATATTCAGAGTAAGTAGACAAATGTCCCTGGATTTTTATCTTCATCGTCTCTAAAAGGCCAGTTTTTAATTAGGTGTATTTTTCTCAATACGTTGCATCATAAATAACCATCATACACTACTCACCGTGCATTTGCCAAGTTTGCAAATGTTTACTTTTATTTTTTAAGTATAGTCACCTGATGTCAGTTTGATTCTGGCCAACTTGACCTTGCTCTTTGAGTGCTGTGATGTCATTGAGGCATGAGCTATATTCAAGACAAATACTGTGTTATTGCTTTTGTAGACTATGTATCATGAAACAGTACAACATCCTTTATAACTATATGTAGAATTTCTATTGTCATAAGTGTCATTTCATCTCATGGACCAACATAATAAAAGTTTCTTTTGTACAAATTTTCCCTAAAACACACTGGGATCTGCAGTTGTACTTTATTATGAATAAATAATAATAATCTTGTTTGAGCACAAATAGATTTTTTTATCTTACATAAAAAGCATTGTTTGGTTTGCAAATTGACTTCATTTTGCTCCCACCATTGCCCTTCCTGCACATTTGAATTAATTTGCTTACCAATAACCAACTCATATATTCATATGCCTTTGTTAACACGGCTAAAACTGAAATGCACTGATGGAAGAAAAAGGCTAGTTTCCTTTTTAATGGATTAATGGACAACCTGTCTTTACATAACTCACACACACAGTGCAGGACCACATTGTCTGCATATGAGGCTCATTCTCAACTAAGACAGCAACATCAGCAGCATTAAACACAATGTTTAATATTGTTTCTCTGCTCTCAACACTATGGTTTGATGATTTACTATTCAAGGCCCTTCATATAAAGAGTAAATTCAATAAAACAAGCTACTGAATATATTCTATCCCTGTATCTAAACACTGCACAATGTATACATGTAAAATATATGTAAGGTATAAATATGATTAATGCACTAAATTTTTTTACCAAGAGATGCTTTCTTAGTGCAGCAGAAGTTACAGTAGCTTAGAACTGTACTTGACTTATTCCTTTTATTAATTAGATTTTAAAACTTCAGTGTGCAGCTTTTCCCTGTCTCACTTTAATACTGACTATTTGAAACTTCTCAACACTCAGCTTAACGAGTCATGTAGTTAAAATCACCAACTACAGTAGAAGTTACACCAAACTCCAAAATGCTTTTCATGTATGGAGATCTCAAAACTTTAAAATGTGTTGGTATGTGTTC
>OMLM01001853.1:0-10041 GCA_900302695.1 Helostoma temminkii | reverse complement strand
AAATAATACTAATGATATATATATATATATATACATATACACATATACACATATATTAATATATAAGATCTAAAATTCTAGTTAACATAGGCTGATGTTACTTAAATAACTTTCCCTTATGACTAGAAGGTTTGATCTGTAATTTTTACCTTTAACACTAAGTGGCAGCAGAAACTCACTTTAATTATGTGTGTGCGTGTGTGTGTGCTCCTCAGCTCTGTGGCCTGACAGAAGCCAGCACTTATAAATACTTAATATCCTACCACTGTTGCAGCAGCAGTGAAGGGAGAGTGAGCGCTGGAGCCAAAATACAACAGTTCAATAGTCTCTGGCGTCTCAGTGTGAGGTGCTCACTTTCATCGGTGATGAATGGTATTAATAATCAGAATCATCATGGTGCTGCAGTTTAATCTGATGTTTATTTTCTATTTTACTTAGATGCTTTTAAAAGTCTGTATTTTCAGTATTTGTCATGATTTTTCTAATAAAATTGTTTTTGCTTTAGTTGCAAGCTGACACTCACATTCAGTCATCATTTTTATATTATATAAAATGTTTTCATTTTTAATGCTTTCTCATTGACTTGCCCTTGGAACCCTATTTTGTATATTTTTATATTTTATTACTTCTCCCATGAGATCAATGATAGAAAGATTTTTTGCATTGCACTATGGTAAAACTTCTACTTTTAATCTACTCTCTCTATAACTACCAAAGCTTTACAAATCACATTTAATTATTTTCATCTCCTGCTGCTCTTAAAGACTTTTTATTAGATATTTGTCACCCACAGACATCAAAATATTGAATTACAGTCATTTTCCATCACTGAAATTAAACATTTATTATTAATGCAGTTTTTGGTTACAACTTCTAAAAAATGGAGTTTATCCCGACAAAGAGAGCATCCTTCCTTCCACTCATCACACACCCACCCACTCACTCAAAGATTATGACTGCAGTGGTTGTGACTCTGTTCTGTTGGGGGCACTTCATCCTTGCTGCAGTGTGATGCTGCACAGCAGACGGCACATGTACTTTGAGCTTGTGTACACCTATGTCGTGCTGTAACTGTCCCATACTGTGGCACACAGCCAGTCTGCTGTCTCTGCTCGCCTGGGCTCTTCGGTGTGTGAGTCAGGCAGAAGAAATTTTGGCTAGAATTCCTCCAAAACTGCAGGGCTCTGGGACATCTGCAATGCAGAAGTCTATATATAGCTGTGGAGTTACAGGGAGAGAGAGAGAGAGAGGGAGAGGGACTACAGAGAAAGAGACAGCATGAGGGGAGACAGAGAAGGGAAGGACAAGACAGAGAGAAAAAGGGAGTGAAAAGAGTGATCCTTAAACTGAAAATGAGCTGGAGAATAACATGGAGCCAGTAGAAAACAGCTTTATAAACTCTGCTTCTATGTTAAACCTAACTTTTACATCATACTTTATAAAAAAGTTAATTCCTCGGTTAAACTAACTGAAAGCTGTTACCACACACTACACTGACTACACTTCAATTATAAAGCCCCAGGACCACTGCACCACTGTGGATATCAGCACTTGTGATGGCAAGGTCACTGATGAGTGTATTAAGCAGCATTTCTGTGTTTAACTTGCTTAAAAGAGCAAATAGAATCACTAACAGGAACAGAAAAGGGTGGTTGTTAAATGCTGAAGTTGAGAATTTATTGCTTTATCTCGAAGGGTCTCTGGAGGGCAGTGGAGAAGGAGGAGGAGGGCAGATCAATTATGTATGCACCTCCACAACAACAGAATCTGCTGACAGCAGAGCTCAGCACACACACACACACACACACACACACACACACACACACACACACAGCTGCAGCACAGCCAAATGAAGGACGACTCCACAGTCCAGCCAGTCGCAGGCCACACTCCTGCAGAGCTGTGAGGGTGGCCAGACTCTTAAATTTTCAATAAATCTGCGTCTGACATGCTCCCTGTCTGACTCACCACCACATATCGAGTCTTAATTTTCTTTGTGTCAGTGAGGAAAACACAGCATGAATCACAGTGAGCCCAGCATGCAGGGAGCCTGGGTGTCAGTAGGGACTTCCACAATAAAACTTTAAAGAAACATTACACTATGCAGAACAGCAGCATTTTGGTGCCCTCTCTGATTGAAATGTTCTAACTTGTTTCACCCCTGCCCACACCCTGCAGTGCTGAGCTATAATGTGCTTTAGCAACATTAAAGGTGCATGAAAGTGTACTGAGGGATGTTACAGCCAGAGGTGGTAACAAACACAATATTCAACTAAGTAAGTAGAAGGACCACTTCTCCTTTCTTGGAGTTTTAAGTATACGCATGTCCTAGTATACTGTAATGTGCAAAAGTACACTGTGAAAAAGATTTTTTTCTGGGCATCAACCATTTTCCCATTTGCAAACTGACCTTTCAGTGAGTAGCAACAAAAAGAAATGTTGGTTAGATACTTACTTACACCAAACAGCAAAATTATTGAGCTCATTTAGCACAATGATATTTCTGGATTCTAGTTACAGTTGCATCATGTGTAAACATAAGTTTACAGCAGGTAAAGGTGGAAATGATTTACATATCATCAGGTGCTTCAATCCATAATAACACATTGTCATTTATTAGTTGATTATACTTTGTATTGAGAACCTGCATCTGTAAATAACTAAAGCTGTGAAATTAGTGTAGTAAGTGTAGTAAAAAGTACAACGTTTACAATATTTATTAAGTAGAATAAAACCAAAATTTACTTAAGTACAAGTATCTCAAGACTGTACTTAGGGTTAGTACCTGAGAAAATGTATTTACTATATACCTGTACACTTAAGTATAATCTGAACAGCTTCTAGCAGTAGTATGAGATTTGGTATACAAAGTGAAGACGCCCTTAAGAAGATAATAAGAGTTTTGGTGTCTTATCCAGAGACACGTCCACGTGTGTCCACGAGAAACCAGGTGTTGAACCACCAATCCTGGGTTGAGGACATCTGCCAACCACCTGACACTTGCTCATCTGAGTGAATGTGTAAAATAAGAAACAGAAAAGAAGTATATGTCCCAATAAACATAGATTCATAATCTTACTTCTGCTGCAGAAGTATAGGCGACATGAGACATTATTGAATTTCTTATCGATTGTCCCAACCAAGTCCAGAAGAGGCTGCAGCTCTTTTCTGTGCTGTATCACATTGCTACATGTGCCGTAGTAAAAAAACATTTGTCCTTGCTATTTCCCTCAGCTTTTCTGACACTTTTATTGATTGTCTGTTAGTGCTGATAATGTTTTTGCCACTGTGCAGCTTCTCCCTCCCTCCCACACATACTGTGATGAAGTCTTTGCAGGTGACGGCTGTGCTGGTGGGCCAGTGTTGGCAACTGCCATCCATCTTAGGTCTGTCCATCCTTCACCTCTGGTTGGGAGCAGCCAGAAGCTGGGATGAGCCAACAGTAAGACCCAGCAGACATTATGCACCTCTGTCCATTAATGAAACGGTATCGATGTTATGTGTGGATAAAAGTAAATAAGTAGAATCTCCTCAAATAACAAATGGTCTCAACAGGCTTTTGATCAAAGTATAGAACCATCAATTGTTACTGTTACTGTGGAAGTTAATATGTCTGCAGATTGTTTCTGCAGAAACCTGTTTAACATATGAACAGGAAGGAAAGCACTGCAGATAATACAGTCAATAATGGATGAATTCCGTTTATCTTATTCAGTTTCAGGGTTCTCTGGTTGTGCTGACTCACCTTCACATTGTCATGATATATAGGAAATGCTCACCAGACTGCTAACACCAGCAAAAAGAAACCCATGTGTTTGAAAAGCAAAATGATGTTTTGCCTCAAACCTGTTTTGCCTCTGGTCATTTTTATCAGGTAGATTTTGATCTGACTGCACACAGGATGACCCTCAACAGCATTTTCAGCTGCTCCTCGTGTCAGTGCAGCAGGTAATGTTTTAAGCAGCTGTCCAAATCTGTCCATTGGGAGACGTTAGGCTCTTCAGCACCAGCTTGTGCTACCTCATGCAGTGGCAGCATCCTCCACCACTGGCTACACCCTCTGTGGCAGTAGCAGTCTTGGCTTCGATCTGCAGTCCGATTGCAGCAGGCAGGTGTTATTTTGTTCCGCTGTTGTAAACAACCAAATTACCAAACAGTATTTCCTATGATGGCTCATAAGGTTGGGCCTTGAGATACTGCAGGTAAGAATTAAATCACACTGAACTCTGGGCGAGGTGAAGGTAGGTCAGATCACAGCCAGGAACAAATGGGTCTTGTCCATTCCCATAGAAACAAATGGAGAGCTAAATCTGGTCTTAAAGTGCCATCACCCTCAGTCTAGTCCAGTAATGTTCCAACCTTACCTATTAGACCTCTCTACAAGCAAAGATTACATCTGCACTCTGCAGTTTAAGCAGCCTCAGCTGAGACCTATACACACTGGATGAACACTACAGGCAGAAATAATCAAGGTCTGGTAGCTGTGTCAGCTCAGGAATAGGAAAAGTTGATCCAACAGGTGTAAACTTTCATATAACACTAAACAAAATGTAGCCAAAATGTAAGCACATGCAGTAAGCACCTGGAACACAACAGGAAAGGGTTAAAGAAAGATATTTCTTATCAAATGTGACCTTACAGAGGTAGCAGACCAGTTCCAGACTGCTGCAAGTGTTAATTCTTAGCCACGGTGTTATTCCGAGCTCTGTGGTGCTGTGTGCCAAACCTTTTCCTCCACCTACACTGTGCATGAGCAAGAACACTCCTTCTCCTCCTCCCCCTCTACTGTGTCAGTTTTGGAGTTTTCATTCCATTCTTCAAAAAAACTCTTCAAAATTAGCACTGATGTCTGCTTGGACCCATGACTGATTATATTCTGGTGGTCAAAGGATAAGGTCACTGTAACCTCATGTCTGCCCCATTCTCATCAACACTACAATATTGCTACTGAAGCTTACCTATTTAAAACTTGAGAGCTGTGTTTCATGGTGTTTAAAAACACAAAGACGTCGTGAACATTTGGTTAATAAATGTCTTTATTTGGCTTTGAGAGAAATATCACTGCATGAGCAGCACATATACAGTCACAGTTGTATAGCAGAAAGGTCTGGAAAGTGTCAGCGCTCCTCAACCTCCCGAGCAACAAATGAGATGCAGGTGAAAACATGTTTTATTTTTCATTTTCATTAATGGTTAAGGCAAGTTTTTAATTGAACACACAACAACAAGCAAAAATCTATTCCATCCAGCAGATATTCAAGCTCCAAGATTCAGGCCATGCATTCATTCCCTGTGTTTGAGTCATTTGTCAAAAGGAAAAAAAGCAAAGAGAGTCAAATGATGAACAGTGACACAAACAGTTCGAGGAGAAATAATAGAAGGGGTTATGATGAAAATAGCCCTTATATTAGTCTCTGCACTATATAACCATGACTCCACTGGTATCTGCCATACCTGTCATTTGCAGTCTGAGCTGAGGGATGTCAGTGTCACTGTCAGCTGCCTGACAATGACACCCACGCTCTCCTTCCCCTTGGTTCTTATTACCAACTACTTTAAACTAAAGCACCGCCAAGAAAACCAAGAATAAAAGGTTAAAGGCAATGAAATAAAGGCGTAGGAGTACATATTAAACTCTGGCAGGGTGATAACTGATAAAAATCTTTGACAAATGAATCAATCAAAGGGGGGATAAATTATATTCCCCAAAATTATATACAGCAGCAATTTAATCTCTACATTTTTCATTCCCATTGACGCTCTTCCTCATGGAGAAGCTGCAGCACTCCTCCTTTGCAGCTTCTGAAAATAATCACCCACCCGCCAAACACATTTGTATTTACAGCTTTTCTCAGCTCCACGTTTCCATTATTGCTGTGCTGTGACAGTGCAGTGAATGACAGAGAATGACAAAGGGGGTCTGAGTGTTTGGTGGTACATTTCATTTCGTCATGGTGGGATGAGATGCAGTACTAAGTGCAGTGTAATGGAAACGAGCGGATGAACATGGAGAGAGTGAAAAGCATTCACCTGCTGTGTGACGTGTGGGGTCCAGTTCAAACAGAAGCTTTGAATTCCTTTACAGTGTGACATTCAGGAATGAGCTGGTAGACTTTTGTTCTGTGAGAAAACCTTTACTTACTTCCCAACTTTTATATGTAAAATTCAAATAGCACCATAAAAGTTGGACCAGCTGTTTCTCATTTTACAAGATCTGTGCGTTTGTGTTAAAGTCTGTGTGCTGACAGTATTGTTACTTTCAAACTACTGATTGCTCTTATTGTGAATATTGATCGTTAATGGCACATTTACTGTTGTTCGTATCGAACTTGTGAAACTTTGTGGCATCATGCTAGCTTTCTGCACTGTCTCTCTGCTCTGATGTGTTGTGTGATTATTATGATCTCTGCAGAGTATGTAAATGATTGTAATGGATCTATTACTTTCAAAAGCTCCTTCTCCATCTAATACATTTTGTACTAATCACTTCTGTGTTACAGAGTAGTAAACAGAGACAGGAAACACAAAAGGTGAGAGTGTGAGTCTGGAGTGTGACTGGTGGACATGGAATGTGTTGTTGATGATGAAGATGACGACACAAGCAGTTTAGCTCTTGGTGTTCTTGTCGGTGGAGCTCTCCTTCTTCTTCTTCTCGTTCTCCTCCTTCTCTTTGGGCTTCTCCTCCTCCACCTCTTCTTCCTCTTCCTCCTCCTCCTCTCCTTCGCCCTCACCCTCCTCCTTGTCTTCTCCTTCCTCTCCCTCCTCTCCTTCTTCTCCCTCCTCACCCTCACCCTCTTCCTCTTCTCCCTCCTCCTCTTCCTCCTCTTTCTGCTCTTCTACTGCCTCGTCTTCCTCCTCTTCAGGCTTGGCACCAGACTTCCTGTAGGCTCCAAGTGCATAGGTGCGAGCTGACATGTAGGAGAAACCAGGGTAGCCGGACTGGACCATAGCTCCGCCGACAGAGCTGAGGCGGCACTCCTCGCCTTCCAGCAGCTTCCTGTACAGACAGACAGGGGGGACAAGAGATGATGTAACCTCTTGTCTGGTGTCATTACTATTATTATCTGAGTCTATTTCTCCTGAGGGATCTAATGTCACTGAAGTATCAGTAGCAGCGTGTCTATTTTACTATATTTGCCCAGGACATGGACAACCTGCTGATTTTTTCATATTGTATCACTTCACTTTATCTATCATGTTACAGTAGGAAAGGATAGATTCCCCTGTGTAGCAGCATTTAAGCCACATTTAACACAATAAATCCAAAACTAAATGTTTTGGATTTATTGGACAGGTTACTTTGAAGATAAAGATGGGACTTTGGTGGTAAAGAGAGGATGATATGGCATTCAACCTCTCGAGAATCAAACCCTGGATAGTGCAGTTACAGTATATGCAGTGTCCTAAAAACCAGGCCAGACACGCAAAAATAGTTTCATTCTAAATATAATTATCTTGGATTAGAAGTTAACCTCATGCAGATTTCTGTAAGAGCAAATGTATGAAATTCAATTTAGCATGTCACTGACATTTAAATTTGGCAAACAAATCTAAAATACAGCAATATCGGGTCATGAACAACATTGTGCAATGTAAAAACACTGTTGTTGTTTGTAAAGTAGCAAACCTGTAGGCAGCAATCTCTATGTCCAACGCCATCTTGACATTCAGCAGGTCCTGGTATTCACGCAGGTGACGAGACATTTCTCCTTTAGTGCTGCGCAGAGCAGCCTCCAGCTGCTGAATAGTGTCCTGCACACACACAGAATAATTTACTCATCAGTCAATCAGGATTTTCACACTGAACAATGAGTGTGTTCATTTTGAACATAGAAGCGATTTATAAAAGTCCTCTCTGTGTCCTTGAGACTTCATCTTGTAAATCGTATATGTCTCAAGTATTCAAGACTATTATTAACTGTCTGTTTTTACTTCACCTTTATAAAACATTAGACCTTTATTGTTACCCACATATGTTTTATCTGCAACATTTATGCTAGTGTCTTTACTGAAGAGTTTAAGGTTAAAGAAAGGTTAAATACTTGCAGTTAAAAAAATACCAACTCTGACTACACTATGTTATTTGCGTACCTGCATTTCTCCAATTTCATTATTATGGCGATCCTCCATTTCTGCAACCTGCCTCTCCAAAGCTTCATTGTGGCCCCTGAGGGCCTCAATCTCCAGGGTGCGGGCCTGCACCTGCCTGCGGTACTCGCTCAGCTCCTCCTTCGAGTGCTTGATGGCATCCTGGTTGCGGGCAGCTGCCTCGGTCACAGTGGCAAACTTGGAGCGGTACCACTCCTCCGCCTGGACCTGGTTTCTGGATGACAGGTTCTCATACTGAGACCTGATTTCCTTCAGAGCGGCAGCCAGGTCTGGTTTGGTCATGTCCATCTCAACAGACACCTGGAGAACAGAAAGGAGGAAAGCAGAAGGACTTTTATTGTAAGTGCTTGTGGTACATTTATTTATTATAGTAGATGTACAGTAAATAAATATGACACCAGTATTTTACCATGGCCCAAAGAATAGGTATCAAAAGTTCCCTGGGTCAGGTGGGAAAACTTCTGTCTAGATGGTTGACTTTGCATTTTGCAGCATTATAGATGACAAAAACAGCTTTTGAGCACCTGTGACCTGTTTGTGTTTAATGGTCTAACCAGCCTGATATTGATGCTTTTATACAATGCAAATAAAATAAAATAAATACACTTCTTCTTCCTATGTTGGAGACTTTCCACTGTTGACATATCAGTGCATGTATGTGCAAGGTTCCTTAAAGGAGCTGAGCTTCAGGCCAGTGAGATGAACTGCTGCAGACTGACAAAATGATGAATCCACTGCTGACTCAGGCTTTCAGATAAAGCTGTGCTGTCACTAGCTTACAAGGCAATAACATTCCCTGTAGGGAAGAGGAGATCCCTGGAGAAATCTACCCAGCAACTGTCGATTTACTGCTCCTGACTCAATAAACTGATTTCCACTCAGAGTTGCAGTAACAGTTGCCTTACTCTTGCAACATGGTGAACTGTAATACAGAAATAATATCGCTTTTTGAACTCACTTTTCACTGCTGTGCTGTTGTATCCTACTAAACGTTACAGGGTTGGTCCCGCCCTCTGTCTTTTGGGGCGACCACACCCCTGAATTATCCGCATTTGTATCTGTCCCCTCTCACTCTGCATCCTTTCTTCGCCTCTTTTTATGAGAACATTACCGTTGTCCTCGACACATTAGCTAGCTAATGAGTTAATGGCGTAGTTTACAAACCTAGCTTTGTAATGTTTAGCTTTCAGACTATGTCTTGTCACATTCCTCTAAAATGATACTCACGTAATATTCCCACAGTTTGAGACACACTTTGCACGCCTACAGCACTTAAAACAAAAGTCCGTGTTTGCACGGGCCACAGGAGCGTGACGCAGCGCGTGGGACGCTGCAGAGACGCTCGAGAGGGACAGCGCGCGGTGCTGAAACGGAACTGCAGTGCCATAAATTATAAGATGCGCAGTGTTCACTTAAGATGCAGCGCGTCGTAATGAAGCCAAACTGCTCAGGCTGTAACTTTAAAATCTCTCAGTACGTGGCAGCAACTTTATCCAGTGATTCTGTGACATTGTGTGTCAATTATAAGCTACGGAAACTATCACTTTAATGATGTTATTGCTTCTATAGCAATGTCACTGTGATATGTTGGTTTATATGGTAAACTATGGAGGACTGGGGAAGAGTCTATTACAGTTTGTGACAGTAAGACAAAAACTAGCGGTTCTACCAAGTGGAGCAAAGCACCACCTGTGTGGGCCTATAGTGTACCTGTGTGGCCTGCAGAGACGCCTGCAGCTCCTGCAGCTCCTCCTCATGAACTTTCCTGAGGAAGGCGATCTCGTCCAACAGAGACTCCACTTTCTTCTCCAGCTCCAGACGCGCCAGAGTCGCGTCGTCCACGTCCTTCCGGTAGCCTTTCAGGGTGTTCTCCGCCTCCTCGCGCAGCCTGGTTTCCTCATCCAGCTTCTCTCTCACGCGCTCCAGCGTCTC